>MU122415.1:0-33311 GCA_014904905.1 Wilcoxina mikolae CBS 423.85 | reverse complement strand
GGAAGGGTGGAGGAGGGTAAACTCCAGGGGGAGAGCCCGCATGATATGCAGGACCAGATCGAACGAAACTGACAAATTTCTCACTATTGTACTAAGTATGTTACAGACCACTATGATTGTTTTTGAATATTTCTTTGTAACTAGAGCAGGGGTGACTGGAGGCTGCGGAGCGGTGCTACCTAGCCAGGGGTTTTTCGTTTTTCCTTTGTTCAGTTTCATTTGTTATGCTTGTTCATGGTTATTTGTTTGTACTTCACCGGCCATAGCCTACGGGCTGCATGCTGTATGATGAATAAATAAATAAATAAATAAACACTGATTAAGGAGTCGGCCAATCTTCGATAGGAAATATACGGTCCATGTCCATGCTGACACCTTCGGTACTGATGATGAAACTGAGGAAGCCGATCTCCGAAGCTCCACATTGGCACATCTCCGCTTTGCAATACAGGTCGAACTCCTGCAGCCATTGCAGTACTTTCTGCACGTGCACATCGTGCTTTATCTCATCGTTGTAGTAGATCAGAATGTCATCCAGGTAACACATGGCAAAGTCATCAATATACGATCGTAGCCAATCATCAATATAAGCCTGAAAGGTAGCAGGTGCATTTATTAAGCTGAATAGCATGACTCTGTACTCGAGCTGAACGTATCGGGTTCGGAATACCGTCTAGTACTCGTCACCTTCCTTACTGCAAATAAAGTTATAGGCTCTGCGAAGGTCAAGTTTTGTAAATATCCTGGCGCTGCCAACACGATCACGCATCTCTGAGATCAATGGAAAGGGATACCGATTCATGATTGTACCCACGTTGAGAGCTTGGTAGTCGACACAGAACCTCAAACCACTGTCCTTCTTCTTTGCAAAAAGTATCGGTACCACTGCCAGTGATGATAATCACTGGATGAAATATTTGCTCAGGTTTATCTCGATGTAGACCTTTATAGTTCTCAACTCAAATACCAACAGTTTATAGATATGCCCATATGGCATCTCATACTCGGATTCCAGGTCGATCGCATGGTCAATTGACCGGTGTAGTGGCAACAAATCTGCCTTGGCCTTACGAAAGACCTCAACGAACTCCTTATGTGTGGCTGGTATATGACTGCCATCGTCGGTTAGTACTACTGATGCTCCGGTCCCACCTGTTACAGTCTCCTCTGCTCCATCTGCACACATTAGTATTAAGTTCTTATATGAAAATAGGAGCGAAGGTTGTAATCCAGGAGTAGCGGTACCGCCGGCCAATCACAACGGAGCATAACCATGGCCCATATCCTCTCTTCGTAACTTGGCGAGCCGGTAGCAGTCATTCAAGCAACACATTGTTGGTAACTCTTCTGCTGCAACTATTGCCGCTGCTGCCTGCTCACCCCTCCAGCATCGGAGTTTCTCACCTGAGGTCCCACTCCATTATGATGCTCCCATCAGCCCGGTGAACTCTCCAAACTATAGGGTGAATACCTTGTCGACCTCGTTGCTTCCAAGGAGGTCATTGAATGCAGTTGCTCCAAGGAAACAAATGTCCGGAGGCTTACCACTATATCCTTATGAAGTTCTATTGCTATCCGTGTCCAGGGTTCCATCGTGATTCTCATCCAAGGTGATAGCCTACGGCCCTCTCAAAGTTCGCAATACCATAAGTCGACTGGCTTTCCAGTCGATATTTAGGTCCTGAGCTTTGAACCATGATAATCCCTTCACCAAGTCGTATGCCTTCATGGACTCAATTAAGACATCCGATTCGTCAACTGGTACCAAGCTTTCAAAATTCTGAACTGAGAGAGTTGTCTTTCTGCTTTCTCTTGCAGATATCATGTTGCTGCCATCAAGGTTTGAGGTTGGGATGAATGCTGATTCGTCCCGGATGCCGAGCCACCTTCGCAGCTTGGGTGTCCTAAAGATACTCGTTTCTCCACTGTCGATGAGAGCTTGTATGAGCTGCATAACGCTGTGAACATGTCGGACAAGTACTTCGTATATGATATGTACCGAATCTGCCCGCTGAGTACCGTACAGGAACTGACTCAACATGTTAGCTATTGGGTTCTCCAAAATAACTCTTGATTTTAATGAAATTTGGTGCGCCTGCACTCCATCCAACATTGCCATGAGCTCCTGTACCATCAGCCTCTCCAACTCCAGTGCCATCTCGTTCACCCTCTCTCACCGAGCCAGATACCGGAAGAGATAGACTAGTCATGTCACTGCTCGGTATCAAATGACTATTGTCGTTTGACTTGGCAGCCGCTCTCATCGGAATCGCCGGAGTTCAATTTGTATTTGTCTGGATAGTTGGCCCGACTGTATCATGGCCATGTATGCGTCAAGTGGCTGCCATGACAGTGGATGTACTTCCTATTGATGAGGCGGTTGTTCAGAACTTCTCTCGAGACCCATGGTGGAGGAGTTATATTGGTATGTTTGCTGCCGACGCCGCCACCACCGCCGGTAGTCTTTCCACCTGATGTTGTCTCGGCTAAGTCGGAAATTTATGATCTCAAATTATGTTTCCTGTCAGTTCGTTGTGACGATTCTCTATTGCAGATGGAGCCCCCAGTGGGCTGCTTTTGTTGATGTTGTTGATATTGTTGTCTCCCATTCATCCTTCCTGGGCTGGTTTGAAACTCTGCGGCTGCTGCTCGGTCGAAGAGCTCGTCAATACTTCTGCACCTTCTGCTTGTCATCAAGGGTTTAACTCGTAATTGTAACCCAGACTTCATCCCCATTCAGGGCATTTCGTATAACCTCTTTGGATCCTATTCTTCATCCTATTCGACTTCCCACCACAAGGTACAGAGCAATTTGGCTCATATCCGTAATGGTTCTTTCTCATCGTGGCATCTCTGGTCGAACTCTTGGTACACCCACATGGCTGCATTCACCACACGGTCGGGGATTCAGTGTGTCTTTTGGTGTAGTTCAACTAAGAGGTTGAAATTGTTCATGGCAGGGTGGTTCGAATTCCGTAACCTTTGGTATCAAGGGACTGGGTCCTCCATCTTTATTTTTCCAAGCGAAGGATCCTTATGGCCGCTCCAACTGCCGAGTACATTTAGGATGTGTTTAACTTTATCGGGTACGCTGTTCAGGAAATGATGATGGTGTGAGTCGAAATTTCCACAGAGAATACTGATGAAGTTGTTCAATTCGGGGTTGCCTCTGCAGTACCGCTCAGGATCGACCATCTTAAGGATTTCAGACTTACCACGTTCCTGCTCCATGGCTTGCTCCGAAGCAGCCTCTCATACCCGAGCAGCTTCTCTCTCTTGGGCCCAGTCCACTGGTTTGAAAGCTGTCGTGTTGCACTCCACACATCGTTCGGCTCGCATTTCGGCTTGTTACATGACCAGGACTATCAGCATCAATCAATTCTGAGTGGCCATGTCACGATGATCATCTTCGGTAACTATTGATGAGAAGTGGATATTCATGAGAGTCTATCCACTGTGTACTGAAGGTTTTTCGAGACCACGCTGCCCAATTCTGTTTCCCGGATAAGCGGAATGATGCACCCACATGGGAACAATATAGATTCTCGATTGGACAATGATAGTTTAAATACTTAGCTGATAAAGGCATCGTTTCGAATCCTTAGGGTGGTATGCGACTACAAGCTGCTGTCCCAACAGTTTGGAACATCATATTGCACATACAGGATCACGGCATTGTGGGAACTTTCTGATCAGCTATGTCTGATTCTTCCAATCAGAATTACTTCTGTTATCTGTACTTATTTGGAACAGCAGATATGAGATCGGTACGCTGAAAAGCTTCTCTTGCAGGCAGACGATACTGTTAGATATCAATGACTTTACTACATATGGATTGACATACTGAATGCTTGTCTTTTAACTGGGCCCTGACAGTTATGGCTTCCAGTTGTGAATATGTGTCTGAATCAACTACTGATGACAGCTGTATGGATGGTCGAGAGTGCAACTCCATTGAGAACATAAGATGTAATGATGGTGAGGTAGATAGCATGGTATCAATTCGTTGCCGATGTAAATCCATGGAGTTAAACATATACTTGTAACCCACTATCTGATTAATCATTGAATCAATACATTCAAGACGAAATGAATGGTTCGATCAATACGTCAGTAACTGTTATCGAAAGCCTGCTTTCTGCTACAGCATACAGGAGTCTCGGATGAAAAGCAAACACCATATTGTGAGGTGCCAATATCTGGCAGGATGAGGATAACTATAGAGATGCTTCACACTATACAAAGCGCTATTAGTCAAACAGAATAAAGGAGCAGTTTTCCAGGATCGAGTAATAAGCCTAACGATTGGTAATTATAGCTGTTGAATACTAATGCTGAAGTTCTTGTACTGGGTGAGAGCTGGTGACCCACCCCTTTACTATGAAAAGGGCTACATTTACCTGCAAAGTTAAAAACAGCAAGTTTATGCAGCAATCCACAGTCAGAACAAATGAGTCTGAACAAGACCACACGATTTTATTAAGTCTTTCAACTCTCTCAAGAAATACCTCTTCATGAATGTTCGAGACCTTGATAGTGTTGTCCTGTACACTCATACCCTCTACAAATGCAGTATATCTGAGACAAATATTTGCAGAGCAGCTACCATCCTCCATGCATATAACATCATTGATAAATATTTTCACCGGATTTACAGTACTCAACTTTCCTCTTCATACGACGAAGAAGATTCAGAAGAATATCTCTAAGATATATTTGACCTTTCAGATATATACCACTGTACTTACACATTTCAGCTAAGTCTCCCAGTAATAGTTGTCTTTGCAGATGCAGGTGTAATGCAGATATATGTTTGGCTGTCAATTAGGTAATCTTGTCTCTAAGCAGTTTGTGCAGTTCGATATTTAACTCATTTATTTTCTTGACAATAGGCTTGTTTGATCTTCCTTCTGCAAACATACCTATATTGGCAGGGAAGGGTAATGGTGGTGTCAGATGCACTTGGCCTCGTAAGTTCACTTGCCTCACAGATGTACTTGAACTCATAAGTGTACCTGGCTTGCAAGCGCACCTCACCTCGCAAGTACACTTCGCAGCCAAGGCCTGATAGGCACCCTGAATATATAATCACCTCGCGAAGTGCTTTTGGTACACTAGCGATTATCTTACTTGCTTTGCCTTACAATTGATTTCTTTATCACTGATTCCCGTTTGCAATCATATATATACGTATCTATCCATATGAGGATGTATGTCCTTCTACTATAATTGCTCTTTAGTCACTGGATAATATTTCACTCACGGAATTTTGTGAAGTACCCCTTTTCGATGGGTTATAACTTGCTACCTATCACCAAAAAGTGACATGAATACACACGATCTACCTTCGAAATATCCTATATGTCACATTTCGCCTTTTTCTTGAGGCTGCGATATAACTGCCAGACCATTGAGATAATGGGAAGTCCAAAAGATGAAAGGAAGCTGAATATGAAATAAGATCCAAAAACAAAGTAAGATCTAAAAACTGATGGAAGATAAAGTAAAGACCAAGGTAAAGTCACAACCTAGTCGAAGGGCAAGGTCGAAGAGCAGAATTGGAAGAGCTACCAAATGTCGAAGGATAAGGTGGAGGGTAGTTGCTGATAGTTGGTGGGATAGATGTACTTACAATTCGCATTTCAAGCAGACACTATCATGATCATCATTGGAACGGAAGCATATCATATTCTTAACATGGATCTGTATCTAAATCAGAATTCTGAAGCGTATTTAATGATTACCTTCTTGTGATCGGAGCAGAGACTTTGAAGCGAACTTGACGATTACGTTCCTAAGATCTGAGCGGAGACTTTATAATATACTTGACAATTGCCTTCCTCCAAACTGAGCGGAATCTCTGAAGCGCATCCAGAATGTATTAGCCTCCACAAACGAAGCTCCAATCTGACTTGTGGAGCATCAGCATTGCACAGAAGTACACTTACAGATAAAGACTATGCTGAGCACAGGCTTTGCGAGAGCTAAGGGCACTTGATTCATGTCATTGTAAGGTCACTCTTGGATGCTCACGAGTTCGACAATCGACGAACCTCATACGATTAATGATGAGAACCAATGACATTTACTGATACAAGCACTACCAAGTCTGAACTGTCGAAGCTTCAGATACATGGACTTAGATATGAAGAGGTGGAGGTCACAGGGGTTAATTGGACGGTTCCATCTTTTCTCTTTTCTTGTTGGATCTCGGTCCAATACATTTGGCATCGGCACGGATATTACCACCTACTACTGGAGATGGACTTTGCTCATATGCAAGATCCACCAAAAGATTACTATCGAGTGGTACCGGTTGGTAGTGGAATTTGGAAAGCCATATGAGGGCGTTCAAGCTTGGAATGTTTCTTCTCTTCATATACAGGTATGTAGCCAAGATGGTCTGCAGATTAAGACGGTGAAAATGTGATGGCATCCGGCCTATGGCCGGGTATCCGCCCAGTATATAGTCAGCTCGTGTAAGTGCTCTTGTATGCCATCGATAGCCTTACCTACTGAATACTTCTTGTTCTCAAATCCACATGTGCAACCTTATCTATAATCATATCTACCCGTATGAGAACTTACACCTTTACAAGATGTAATAGAATCGAATAAGCAAAGACTGGATAGTTTTGTCTGTAACGATAAATAGTTGCAGATATGAATGAAGCTAATATATACTTCGATACAGTCTGCAGCCATTTCAAAGTCCACCATCTGAGCTGGTATGGGATTTCGAAATACAGATTGGAGAACTGGAATTAGAAATTCATAACATTTCATATATCTTTCCATTGCCATTGAGATAGTTGACTATATAGGTTGCTGGGCACTGTTATATATGCATAGAGTAATAATATCAAGGAATTATTGAACCATTCTATCCACTTATGAGTTTCTGAAAAGATTTGAATATATTGAATATGACTGTTGGTGAATCCTTAAAGATCTTAATATCATACAAGGCACTTCATATGAGTAGAATCATACCAACATTAAGTCTGAACAGTACATCAGATCTGTACAAGTCATATATTTGTGGCCGTACCTGATTCCAGAACAGCTTTTGTCTTGGATTATCATATCTCATCTCAAACTAGTCCTCATTTGCCTTCATTGTGTTGACTTCTTCAGCTTCATACAGCTTTCAAGATTTTGTTAGATTTATTTATTTATTTATTTATTTATTCATCATACAGCATGCAGTCCGCAAGATATGATCGGTGACGTACAAACAAATAACCATGAACCAACACAACAAATGAAACCAAACAAAGGAAAAAGTAAAAACTCCTGGCTAGGTAGCACCGCTCCGCAGCCTCCTGTTACCCCTGCTCTAGTTACAAAGAAATATTCAAGAAATCATAGTAGTCTATAATACACTTCATACAATAGTGAAAAATCTGTCAGTATCGTTCTGCCTGATCCTGCATATCATGTGGATTCTCCCCCTGCAGTTTACCCTCCTCCACCCTTCCCCTTTCATCTTCACTCATTCTGTCGAATCACACCTTTCCCTTCCGATTCTTCATCATTCCCAACATCATCTTCTTCACCCTCACTCTGATGTTCCTTGACCTCATTGTTGACAGTTCTCTGACCTACAATCTGATTGTCACCCTACCCAAGGTGTTCATTATCATGGAATTGATCCAGGTACCACCTTCGTGTCGCTATATGAATGTCGTGCAGAAAATGTTTCAAAGCTTACATTCCTTTGTCAGTATATAGAAGATGTTTTCAGAAATATCGAGGGTGAACTACTCCATTATCTTTCCGCATTCTATGTCTTTCACGTTGATATAACGGGCATCTCAAAAGAAGATGATCTGGTGACTGGAGACCTCCATAGCAACATAGACAGTGGGGGAAGTCAACAGAGTTTGTTGATATTTTGTATAGGTAACTATGGAAGTAACAATGGCCTGTTTGTAATTGTGTGACAGTTGAGGTACACTGGCAGTTACCACTGGTAAAGATATGGTCTGGTTTGGTATGGAAAGTTCCAATATAGTTCTTTCCCTTTGCTGGGTATCGCATCTACTACTCACCCCATTCCTGCATTTTAGCTGCTCGGGTAATCCTCGTGATGGGAATAAGGAGGTATGATAGTAGATAGGTGGATTTTTGAGAGTAGCCATTTTTGCCAACTTGTCGGCAAGTTCATTTTCAGGTACATCAGTATGGCCAGGAACCCATTTTACTGTGATTGTAGTCTTGAGTGTATGGAGGTTGTTGGAGATATTGGAGAGTGCCAGGGAAGTGGACTGTCTAGGACCTGGTTTAAAAGTATGAAGGCGTTGTTAGTATGGTAGCTTGATTATCTGTGAAGATCCATATATATCTTTTGATGAGGTTATTACGTTGACATATCTGAAAGCATTTCTGTGCAGCTTTAAGAATTCCAAGTAATTCGGCATTGTAAACTTCTTGTTGATAGCCTATTGGGTAGGTCACTTCTATGATTGCTTCTCCTGTCATTTGCACAACAGTTCCTGCCCATTTTGTTAGATATATATCAGGTCAATCACTAAGATTAGTCTGTTCAGTGGGAGATATCAATTCAGCAGTTGCAATTGCGGGAATGTTATATACGCGACTGAAATTAGTATTAACTACATGGAAATTGTTTATCAGCACAGATTGATCAATGACTTCACTGGCAAGATCCGGATAGCAGTCTTGAATCGGACTGTGTTCACAATTTATCCTCATATTCAACATTTGTGAATTCACCATGAGATACAGCTTGAATACCTGAGGTGTGCATAGGAATAAACAAGCATAAACGTTATATCTAAGGCTGATCATTAGCTGTCTTGTGAATTTTTTGAAATCCCAATGGTATGAGTAGCATGAAAATATCGATATTGGTGATATGTGTAATTTCATTGTGTATAGGCAAGTTGATATTGCCGATTACATGATACAATGGCTAGGTATTCTAGCCTCTCAAATAATCAACTGGATAGATCTCATCTGAACTACGATTTCGGATATTGATTATTAATCTATTTGGTAGTAAAGCCTGCATCTTCTATTACAGATTTCTGATATTCAACTCTGAATACATGCATACTCTTTGATAGAACTTATTGATCTGTGGATTTGCCAGATGACTCTGATAGCATTGTTTACTTAATAGGTATTCACTGGCAGTATATTTAAATGAATTGCGAAAGTAAATTTCAAGTATATGACTATGTAAACCCTGAAATCTCGTTTGATAATATGGAAGATATCTATCCATCATGTTGATCATCTTGGAACGCATTCATGCTAGTGAGAGATGAGCTGAAGAGTATTTGACTTATTTGTGCTATTGAACTATTGAACTATTTGCTTTTCAGATCAGTTATTCTACACCATTTTATTGACTACAGCAAATGCGGTCACAGTACCAAATGAAATGAACAGTAGAATATGATATGGGTGGTTATAGTAATCTGAGAGAATACCAACTGAATCACCAGGAACCAGATACAATTCCTTCTCATATCAACAAGTTCAAGAGATTTTACTTGTTACAAATCTCCATTTGAGGTGACATTGAGAGTCTGTACAATTATTTCTTGATTGGAAACGTTATCCAAGGGTACTAGCTGAAAGATATTCTCACCTTGAGTATTGTTATCATCATCATTGACTTATTCAACAACCATCCTGTCTGCACTGGCATGTAAGTTCTTCCCTAATCAGTCCATATGAACTGCAGCTGATTTTATTTATTAAACATCTAGACAGATGGCATCAGAAGATACTTCTACTTGACCTGTAAATCTGATCACTACATGGGTAGAAAGTGCTTCAGTGCACTTGTAAATCTGTTTAAAGTATAGATTTTTGACAAGTTCCCTTATTGTAAAGTAAATGTAAAGTAACAGTTCACGAATGAAGGATCTAAGCTGAACAGATCAATGAAGACTGCATATATCAAATACAATACATAGAATTAATATATATTGTCAGTCTAGATTAATGTGAATAGAAATCACATTGAAAATGAATGACAATCTGCCATAGTATAGATTTCGATAGCTATATGTATTGAAGAGAGCTAAGCTTATTGATTTGTAGTAATTGTATAAAGAAGAAAGAATTAGATAGTAGTATTCATCTGTCTGGGCCCCGATGAAATAGAGTCCAAATCTATTCTTTCAGTTAGATAGTTAGATCCATAATTAGAGGATTAGCTTTGTTAGGGTCATCCATTTATATTTTTCTCAAAGATTATTCTATCTTTGAAAGCCTCTTATAGTGTAGATGACCTGAAGTGATCTTGATCAAAGGGACAATCATTGATTTCAAATAGATATATAATGATTTCTATTTTACAGCATGGATTTCTATCATCTCCTATACCATACACTCTCAAACAGAACTATAATTTCTTATATGTGAAATTGTATTTTTCAACATATATCAGTATTTAATGGTCAATGATTGGTATAATAAATCAAGTAAGTGAAAAGGAGATGAATGTATACTATTGGCTGGATGAGAAATATTGATGTCCAAGCGATACTCAGCTAGATAGTGGTCTTCCATTTGGCTGTATCATTGACTGTCAGTATTAGACTAATATCATATGGATATCCCTCTTTTCAATATCAATCAAAATCTCCATTGGTTTTGATTCATATCATACTGTTCTGGAAAAAGGCTGCTTGTGAGACCATTTAAATCTAGGAAATTTGCGACTGACCAGTATATTTCCCTATCACTAATAGTTATGATTATACTAGCTGGCAATACTGAGTCTTTTGTAGTTGATTTGAATATGAATTCTTCATGTGTTGTGCCTGTCAAACAGATCTTTATATAACAAGTTCTTTTTTTGAAATCTCGATCTTTTCTGCAAATCTAGTATCTATATGATTCCTTTCTATCTATATACTCTTCATAGTTATATCTGAGTATATATACTACATTTTCATATCCATTCCAATATTGGAGAGTATAGGTTCTCTTCTCACCTCTATATCTCTAATTTATTTATCTCTTGAAATCTGTTTCCAATATGTTTTCCAACAACTTCCAATTCAAGATTAAATACAGATGTCATTTGGTATTGCTCTATCAGCAGATGTGAATAATAAGGTAGAGATTGTTTCATCGTATAATTAAGCCTCCACTTGTAACATTGTCAAATCTGAATACCAAGGTATATCAGGCAAGCTGATAACCAGATAGAAAGAGAAACAATACAAAATATACAACACAGATCAGGTCCCACCAATTTGAGACAATATCAAGAAATTCAACACTAAGGAATTCCAAGTGGGCAGTATATTTGACAAATCTGACTTTATTAGATACAATCTGAATATGATACAGGTGACAAAATACTGTTCAATTAGCATCCAAATGATACCATTCACACTCTCCCCTCCTTTTATCAATCCAGATGACAAACTCCTGGCCAACTATTACAGAATCTGACAGGCCAGTAATATCCTGTCTAGATGTGACTACTCCAACTCAATAAGTTCTAGACATCCAACTATCTGGGAGATGAAGAAAGGTTCAGGATGAAAGGAAACCAACTGGAAGGCCAGTATGAGTTATCCATACATCTAAACCTCTGTCTGGTTTTGAGCATCTGTCTAGTCTTCAGTATTGATCTAGACTTGCATCACTGCCTGGTTTTGATCTAGATAATGAGAATAATGATTAATAAGAGGACTATGGAGCAGAAGAATAGATACCAGGATGGAATCTACAGGTAGGGAATACAGATGATGATATGAATTTTAATTCCATCCATGTTCCGACAAACTCTCAGTCGAGTATCGTCCTGATCAGTAGGATTGATGCCAGCAACAACCACTTAGGAATATTGAAGTCTGGATAGAAGAAATACAATATGTACTATACCAAGTGATAGAAATCCATAACGGAAATATAATCTAATGCCACTTGAATGAATTTCTTCACTTGAATAATTACCTTGAGAAAGATCAAGCGTTGGCTGAGAATCACCTTCAAACAATGGTTCCTCATAATTTGATGGATATGAAAATCCTTTAAAGATAGTACAGATGGATAGCATAAGTTTACCAAAGAGATCCCTACATGGTAAATTAAAGTTTGTCCATTTCTATACCATAGAATATAAGGCAACCCCAAACAATCTATACCATGGAACCCAGTATGATTTTGTGTAGTGGCCCTCTAGGTTTGAGTGACAGGATTCAGTTATACAATTCACTTATGATTGCAACATGTAATAGCATGTAGGTAGTAACAATATCAAGGAAGAGGAGTATCAGCCAAACAATCTCGCCAGATATATGATGTACACTGGACTAGCATCTGTGAATGATTAATTTCCAGTTATACCTCTCTCATTATACCGGGTGATATTGCATCCCACAAATCCATAATCTGTTAATATCTGGTATTTGAACAAGTCTTAGTGGAAATTGAACTGGTTAATTCCAACAGTACAGATTTGATGTGTCTTGATGAGAGATATTATCCTGGAGGAGATGAAGTGGATAGTCCATACTACATTCTGAAGATTCCATGATATAGTTCCAAGACACATTTGTCAAGCAATTAGTCCTCATCATTTCTTGTACAAACTTTAAAGTGACCAGTAAATTCAAACCTGACATGAGTATATTCTGTTGGCAAATCTTTAGTAGGAATAAATCGGAATGTGCAGACCTGAATGAACAAAATCTATCATTTGTTCGATATATTGTGTTTGATAGATATATGAGACTCTAATGGTATTGAGTTACCTCCACCAACTATCTTCAGGAATTACTTTCAGCTTGTAAACTTCCCAACTGGATATTCCTGATCTGATTAACTAATCTAAGCTTATCTAACTGTGACCTCTGAATGGTAAACAAGGAAAGTTTTCTCAGAGACTGAAGCTAGTATGGATGAGAACAATAAAGAAGGAGAAGATGTATATAAGCTTGCTACCTCAGACCAGTAAACCATGTGGAATATGTAAGATACTTTGGCTGGTTCTGGTATGGTCAGTATCATTTGAATCATTCTGGGCTTGAGTGACTTCTGTACGTCTGGACTGCTTTCACATAGTTGTTATTGATCTGATTGTTCTCATTTTGGTTCTATATTTCATTCATTTCTTGCTATGGTAATCTACCTGGTAAGGTTGTTCTGTATCTGAATCATCTGATGGTTTCTCATCTGGTATTTATTTCATTTATATTTTCTGTAGGTTGTTCATATTGGTCATATATATTGTTGTTTGGATTCTTATTTTAGTGAGTTTTTGGATTTTCTGCATTATAGTTTTGATTTGGTTGGCTTGTCTGAGATACACAGATCTTATTTCAATGGATCGCTACTTGTTATGCTATTAGTTCTTAATTGTTATGACTTTGACTCATTGTACTAGTATACTTTTCTGATACAGTAAGCCTAAATATATTAGTTGGTTCAATTTCTATGAGTTCGAATATCTAGGTGATATCTGTTAATTGGGATAGCTCCAGACTCTCAACCTCCAAGTCAACACAATGCTGAACTTAAGATTACTATTAATCTTTTCTTGACTTTGATGCTCCACACCAGCTCTGATACTCTGTTTGCTTCCACTCCATTCCCATTTTCTCAAGATTGGTATCATACTTATCATACTATTCCAATGTTGTTGAATCTACTTCAAAAGATATTCCATCCAATCAGCTAGTGTGGTACTCCAATCTCCTCTCTTGCTGAGTAGCATTGAGATTCAACTTGAATTTCTATCTTGACTTTGGTGCTCAGCTCTATTTTCTTCAGATCTGATATTCGGTATGCTCCCACCTGATTTTTATTTACTCTAGACCTGGATTATCTATGCCATGCTACTCTGAATTTGTTCAAGCTGCTTTCAAAGATATCCCATCAAGATGGCTTGTATGGTACTCACATTCCCCATCTAGCTGATCTTGTGGAGACTTAACTTGAAGCTCAATCTCAAAACTCAACCTTGACATCAAAGCTCAGCTTTTTATTTTCCAGTCCTGATGTTTACAACACCCCCACCATATTTCTATGCTTTCTGAAGTAGTATCACCAGTACTATACTACCTAAACATTGTCAATGATACTTCCAAGATCATTCCACCCGGATAGCTAACATTGTACTCCTGTTTATATATTACCGAGTTTCATGATGACTCAGCTCAAAGCTTATTTTAATCTGAGCAGATCTAGCAGCAGTATTGATATTTGAGTTACACTGCCTTGCCCTTTTGTAATTATAACCACGAAATTACCAGATATGGCATCTTACTTACAATGACATTGATACTCAATATGGTCGATAATACTTTGGTATTTCTGTAACTATTTTGATTCTTGCAATATAACTGTAATGGTAATCAGTTTCAGGCTAATGATCCAGTCATAATTTGAATCTAGATTTCTATGGGTTATATATTCAGCAATCATGCATGAAGATACATTACATGTTAACTATATTGATCTATCTCGAAGTTACTCTCATTGGTCTCATATCACCTTGATATTTTAATTGATCACTTAAAAGCATAATATTTATATCTGGGGATGGCATGATGTTAAAATACAGGTACAGAAAATTTCATACTGTCTCAACTACGGAAACTAACCTCATACTCATAGAACTGCTCGAAGAATTATACTGTCTGCCCTACTCACCTGACCTTTTTAACTCTGAAATGATAATTTTTACATTTTAAATTGGTTGTTAGTTTTCATTGTAATATTGTGTGTATTTAATTCTGGAATATAAGTCTGAGACAGTAATATACTCCCTTATCCAATACACATATCTTGTATACCTAGTCGATCACAGCTTAGCAACTTCTCCTTAATATCGATCTTCTATCTATATTCAAGTTCACATGCTATTGTCTTTGTGTCAATCAACATATATCAGGCAAAGGCAAATTAATATCCTATATCGCTCGAGCTATATGAAAGATGTCAGTACCAACCAAAATATGAACTTGTACATATTCTACGAATACAAATAGAAATTAATCCATATATCTAAGGTTGGCCGATTAGTGTGATATTCCAAAGACTCAGTAACTTCATCTTATATCGAGATAAATATTAGAGATTCTTACAATTGAGAAGTATGAGTTATCAATAGCACGTGTTCTATCTACTCCAATTTTAACAGGCATCTGAGTCCTAATTCCTCATATTACTTCTGTTGTAGATTTTCAGGCTCAGACAATATCATCTGATATTATTCAAACTGAATATTTACTGTCCTCGCAGTGTCATTGAATAATAGAACTTGTTCATTCTTTTTTATTTAAAGTCAAATCCAAATCTTCTCACCAGCCTGATTATCAATTCTCTTTATTAAAATATATAACCATTTCTACTGGATATGAATTTCAATTTCCTATATAAACACTTGTAATTCTGATATATATACCACCAATTGCAGCAGCTCATACAGTACCAATCCTATCAGATAAAACCTTTGAGCATGGAGAGAGGAAGCCCTTGATGAATAGTACCTCAATTGGTCAATTGTGCAATATTGAGGTACAAGGCTCAGATATTTAAAGATAGAATTTGTAATTGAACATATTCCAATAATCTACTTCCAATGGTAATTCAGCCAACCCATAAAGTATGATTAGTAAATCTTCATTCTTGGGAGAAGACTGGAATTAGTAATACTAATTATGAATATAACACTCTCTTATATAGTATACACTGGCATGTTCAGTGTCTATATCTAACCATTATCTGATATTGTTAGACCTCATCCCATTTCTGGTGAATTGTAACAGCAGAGTTCATTCTAACTTCAACCATATGGCAATAACTATGTTAAATAGTTGTACTGCAATCACACGTCTTGAGATTCAACATGGGATGCAATGGCTACTCATATTGGACCGCTACAGACTCACCACCTTATTGCCAGTCTAGATCTAATCAATATCAGTACCTTGAACGATATTTCATACCGTACCTGATCAATCAAGATCTTGGGAATAAATCTGGTAGATGTTTTGGATATCCAGAACCAACTATACTGATATTCAAGTACTTGTTCCGTACTCTCCATAAATCTGATATAATTAGAAATGGATTTCTCTATCAAATAATATAGATTACCTTATACTTATCAGCTACACCATTATACTGAAAACTAAATAGCTGATTTGGATAACAAGAGTCTCACAAAGTCAACAGGTATGATAGCCAAGCTCTATTAGGTCTATAAGTCTTAAAAAGATATGGTGTATACATACTATGATGGATTTCTATACAGGAATATATATTACATGGAATGACTTATACTCAGACATAGATGTTGAGAATATTTTTCTTAAATGAATATCTGATAGTATCAAGTAAAAGACTTGAACAAATCCAAAATCTGTTTGTATTTTTCCAGAACAAAGAAGGACATATAAGTATAAGAAATAGTCACTATCGTTCAAAAGATAAAAGGTTCTGAATAATATAGTCAAGTGGAAAATGGAGAATAATGAGAACTCTGTTCCAGACAATGGATCTGATATGGAGTAATTCTGCATGTCATGACGATTGAAATTGTGCGATTCTATCTGCATAGCTTATTTGTGTCTCGTGGTTTCTCATATTGAATGTGTTTGCATTACCCTGGTGTCTCACACCTCTTTGTCTTGTTTCTGACTACTTCATGAATTTATCAAGTACTGTCCTTCTCTTTCATTAGTTCAGATCTCCATATCATATCTTTTGGTTCTTTATCTGGTTCTAATTTTATAGACATATTTTCTGAATCTCTTCTTGATTACTAGGTTTTTCTCTTGTCTGGTACTTATTCCTGGTATCTTCGTTATTTCATGCAGTTTATGACTCTGTTCATGATAATTTTAGAATATGTTGTTATTTCTGTATCAGATTCTGATTACATAAATATATTATCTATGTCTTTTACTGTTCATTAGTCGTCTTTGTAGTTTTAGACAAAACTAATTTTAGAAATCTATATTGATCATATATAGGATTGATTTCTGCAATTACAATAATTTCCATTATAAATAATGGTAATCTCATTATGTATTGTACTGAAACTATTGTCACCAATTCGAAATACACCTCTTTGCTTGCAAGGTATGGTTCTACTTATGGAAATGAGCAGAAAGTATATGTTGGATGTACTACTACAACAATTTGGTATCAGAATTATTGTACACTACTGTTAGTTTGTAATGGGTATATTGGCCCTGACTCAGCATGCTGCACTATACTTTGGTGTAGTAGTTTACTTGCTATGTAATTGGGTGAGATATCTACAAACAATTCAGTTATATCAAGTGTTTGAAATCTGATCCGAATATAAAATGATATATAGATGAATAATATTATTCATCTAGCTTATATTTTCCGATCTCCAATCAAAGATATATTCAATATTGGATGTAACCTATTACACAGCCATTGAAAGATTGATGAAAATTAATGTTGTTGTACAACTGATCAATAGATATTGAAAATATTATGAAACACAGACTGGAAGGTAAAAGAAGGACAAACTATATATAATGTATGTATACATTACTCCAGAATCAGATCAAAACTCAAAGGCATAATTGGACTGAGTATTTTGAATAAATCATGGCGAAAAAGAACATTAAGCAACGGCATAGCCAAATCCACTCCAGCGAGCCAAGTGGGATCAAATTCCAACTGAGATTGGTTTTTCAATAATGCACTCATATGTTCGGAGTATTAGCTGAGGATAAGAATAACCAAAGTTATATTCCAATAACAGTTGAATACCTATGTATAGAATGAAATCTCTGCTATTGATATGGATTGATGAGATCTGAAATAATTATATATATACATATATCTGAAAATATGAACCAATGCTAAATAAAACAAGTATCATTTGCTTTGTGATTAAAGTATTGAGATGGTACAGCATCAACAAAATCGAAAAACACTACCCATAATTTACTATATGGCAGATGACTAAACATACTTTCCAGTTGAAGCCATTATACGTGAGCATGCAAATTATAGACGTCCATTATGTATAACTCAGATAACACACTGGTAATACAGCACGCAATATATGGTATCTTATTATAATATTTCAGCCTTATGTTTTATTTATCATATATTTGTCATCAGCGATGGTCAAATTGTCTTCTTGTATTCTACTACAGATATTACAGCGCTCAGATATAATGGTTGTAATACTGTTAAACCTAATAGTTACTTGTTAGAGTTTAGGATAAAAATGACAAAAATCATATCGTAACATGACTGAGTCCTCCTGTGATATTACTATGATTTGTTAAGACCTCATAGTTACTTGTTATAATATAGAAGTATAATTACCATAATATCATGGTAGATTGTAAGCATGTTCAGTTCCTATGGCTGTGATACTATCAAATCTTGTAGTCACCTATCAGAATCTAGAAGTACAATTGTCAAATTTTCACAGTAGTATATCAGGGTCATCATTTCTATAATCATAATACTGTTAGACCTCATGATTACTTGTTAGAGTAAAAGAGTTTGATTGCCATGATCTGACAGTAGTATATAAGAGTCCTCATGTGTTATGGGAGTGAAACTGTTAGCCATTACAGGTACATATCTTAGTCCAGTTGTGCAATTGCAATAATCCTTCAATAGCTTTACTGTGATCATGTTTGAATCTAATATATATAGATTTCAGATAGGTCTCGCACTGTTTGTATTATCAATCATAACAAGAATAATTGATACAATAACAATATAACAAACTGGGTTCAGCGACTCGTTGTTATTCTCATGAGCAAAGTCAATCATCTGATCCTGGAAGCCCCAAGACCGTCCAGAGGTTGTGGAGGTTGATTCTAAATGACGCATACTGCAGACCTTCCGGGAGTCCTCTGGAACCGGATAATGCATCCTTAGGGCACTCCCTAGTTCTCCCAGAAGCTTAGAAGCTTCTCCAGGAGATTTCTGTATCGCAATAGTGTACTCCGTAGCGACTTCTGATACCTCTAAGGGTGCTCGGGTAGCTTTCCAAAGCACAGCAAAGTCCTCCGTGGCCACATCTGAGCTCACTGAGGAGCTCAGGTACGTTCTAGGATCACTCAGGAGCACCTGGATATATTTCTTCATTTCCAAATGGAATCATGGTGTGTCACCCATTTACAGATGTGTCTGTAGCATCGCTTACATCTTTGACATTCATCTACTGCAGCCTGCTACTTTCAACTAAAACAACATATATCCACGCTGCGCTCCAGCAGCACCTCGATACGACCTTGACAGAAGAAACACAACCCCCGAGAAACACAATCCCCGAGAAATACAACCCCCAAGAAATACAACCCCCGAGAAACACAATCCCCGAGAAATACAACCCCCCGATAAACACATCCCTCGAGAAATACAACCGCCAAGAAATAAAACCTCCAAGAAATACAGCACCCGAGAAACACAATGCCGGAGAAATACAAACCTCGTGAAATACAATGCCCAAGAAACACAAACTCCGAGTAATACAAACCCCAAAAAATACAACACTTGAGAAACACAACCTCAAAGAAAAATAACCCCCGAGCAATACAACTCTCGAGAAATGGAATCTCACTTGAACACAGCTGCCATGTCCTCCATTACCTTCCCTGCTGTATCTGGTGCTACATAACAGGTTGAGTGCTCAGCAGAGCTTGCAATTCTTGCTTCTATATAGCTGCCCATATGCTCAATTATAGCCACCTGGCATCAGGACCAATGGAATTCCACTGTCTCTGGCATCTCTCGTACAAGACTATATCAAATGTTAGTAGCCATTAATTATAGAATCAAGGAGCCACACTGATAGCTTAATATCTCCCTGTGGAAGTCCTGAGAGGGTTAGCTCTTCATTCCATTATCAGTAGTCCCGCAAGGCACAGTTGTGTACGGTCGAAGCCAAGCAAATCAATTGGGGAGTCACTCGCTTGCCTCACAATTTGTTGGAATGCACTTGTCTGCCAAGGTAGGTGTTGGAAGCGAAGAAGTGAGCATAGATCAGGGCAGCAGGCTCGCTTCTGGCAAACCACCGGACATTATTGGTATCGTTTGGGAGATCTTCCAATTTTCCAATCCAAAAGTGAACCTTCAGCAAAGCGGCAACCTGCTGTAGACATAGAAGCTTTCCTTTTATCTTCAACAATTACAGTGAAGTCACCACAAGCCACACTGTAACGACTAGTTGACTCTGCATACCACTGGTTTTCCCACACAACTGTATTGCATTGATAATTAGTATTATCAAACTTTGAAACCCTGAGAATACTTTGGAAACTCACAATTCCACGTATTAGGGTATCGATGTGCTCACTGGGTCAACTGGGGAACTCCCACATGTATTGCGTACCATTGAGTGTGCCAACAGGTCCCTGTTTGATGGTCATGGCATCAAGAGCTTCATCTCATGCCTTATCGCAAATGTCCAATTCATTCTCTTGAGATGCCGGCCAGGGGTTTTCAGTACACAGAACAGATCTCAAGAAGTCCTTTGCTAAATCGAAAGCTGCTTTGTTATGGAGTGGCACCTTGCTATCCTTGTTACTCTTCGTCCCCGACATACCTTGAACAGGTGGAGGGGCAGATAAGGAATCCCGACTCCTTACAGGCCGCCGTCTGGTATGGTTCAATGGAACGAGGAACGTTGTATCTTGGCTAGGAGATTGAGGCGGATGACATTGAGGTGATGGTGAGCATGTTGACAACCAAGAACGGTCTCCATCGGTGCTTCCGAGGTTTGATCTGGATTTCTTTCTTTGGAGTCGATCAGTCACCTAGACGGTATCTGAACGAGTCCTTTTCGGGCCTTTTGAACCTGTATTGCAACTGCATCTGTTCTGTTCATGAGTTGATAGTAGCTCATCATCATCATAGTCCGAACTGGTAGTGGGATAGTTGTCATGCTCTCGGTGTTGAACATCATCTTCTTCAACATCATCCAGTTCATTCCGATGGCTCTGTAGGTGAGCTTGATGCAAATTAGAGATTCATCTGGCCTTACATGTCTGGGAACGCATAGAGAACCTTTTTGACTCGTCGTCCTTGCTGAACGCTCCAAATCTCACTCTTGAGAAGCGGTAAGGTCAGGACATTGCGAGGCCATAGGTGATGAGAATATATCAAAATGTTATTTGAGAAGAGGAGCCCCTGAAGAACTTCTTTTTTCTTATAGGAAACTGAAGGTGATACAGTGGTTCACATCGAAGAGGACAACCTCTTCATTGCCACAGAAGTTGGAGAGCACCTGAGCTGCTAATCTATACACTGAGTTCAGGGATCTGTTACTGAGACGAACTGGTATTCAGGCTTCAGGACTGCTGACCATTGTGAGGTGGCTAGATTCAAACTGCGATGTGGTTGAGCTAGATGCAAACCCATGCTCTGCATCAGAGTTTTCGGGAGTACCTGAGCTGCTGATATCTGTTATGTCGTATTTTATCATAGCCAAGCAACCACGCAGATTGGTTTGGATACGTGGGAGCTATCTGTATTCTTACTGTTGGATTACCGGTTCTTCGCATTCCGTTTTGGCTTCAACATTGCCCTAGGAAATCTCTTGCATTCAATGGTCCTCGAATGTGTCTATTATCCGGCGATAAGAGTGGCTGCCCTTGAACATTTGACGCTTTCATTTTCGTTTTCGTTGCACATTAGCACTGGGTTTTGTGGTGCCATGCTCAGTAACCAGTAGCTCGACAGTTTGAGTACAAGCAGCACAAAGTCACCATGCTCGGTTTGACTAACCAGAGCTCTAATAGGCGAACCGGAATGAAACATCTTAGTTAGCAGTCGATAGTCCTCTCTTACAATCTGCAGGAAGTATTGCTTCAGGATCTCACTGCCACTGTGATCATGCTGAGCAAAGTGGCATTCCGTGTCGTAGGACAGCATCGGAATCCGAGATGTACCCATTGGACAGATTCCATTGCTTAAGATTGGAAACCCACAGCGATCGAATGTATGAGGTACTGCGCCGCAGCTATATGCAATCTCAAGCTGAATATACATAGTATCTTCTGTAGTCCGAATTTTGTCTATCCAGATACAGTCAGTTCACCTGCAGACAAGATCTGGTGGGGGAAACCATTCACCGAATGGTAGATTGAATACGGTTTGTAGTCCAGGTGGAGCTGTGATAACTCAATGGGCAGGCAGGTGGGTTAAGCTGTAGGTGTGCAGAGATGATAAAAAGAGACAAAATGGAATGGAGTACAAGGGACAAAAACATCATGTTATGTTGGCAGTTGCCAGGAGGATGCTCCAGGGTGCACCTAACTCCTATTCAGAAATATCGAGTGACTATCAGTTGGTATGATGTCAAACCTAAGTATCTATTCTCACTCGATCTTTGCATCCTCTGGAGGCCTTGAGCTGGAGCTCAGTCTGTCTCGAAAGCTTGGGTGTGCCGAGGATACATATGAAACATTGCAATTACCGCTTTGGAAGCTAAAAGTATCGGTCAAGCTTAGACTCAGTGTGTTATAGATGTACCGAGCATAGCATGGGAAATTAGAATCAAATGTATTGCTATTTCAAGTACGATCTGAACTCTGCAGTCTGCGCCTTCTGTTTCTATTTCTGGTTTTGGGCAAGCAAGTTTCACCTGACAGCTCGACCACTGGGCTCCCTTACCCTTGACTACCACCATAAGTAATTCTTCACAACTGCATTCTGTTTCTCACATGATATCAAGTGTATATACACCATAACCCAAAGCCATTGATTCTCAAACATCTGGAACTAGTAATACATGAGAAATAATAGAGATACCGAACATCTAGCCCATTTTGAAGAAGAAACCCAGTAACAGCCGAAAACATACCCCCACCCAAACTCTGTACAACCACAAAGAATACTTTCAGATGCATTCCAGCAAATCAAAAAATCATTCTAAACGATCCATCAATGAAATCCAAAATCCAAGCGAACCTAGACCTTTCAACCACAAAGAATACTCCCAGATGAACCTCAGCAAATCAAAAAAACGTTCAAAACGACCCATCAATGAAAAGCCAAATCCAAGCGCACCTTAAAACACCCAAGCAGCTATTCCGATTGCGACAACATCCCAGCCTGATTGGCAGTCTCCTCAATCCGTGTTTTGAGAACATTGTAGACGTCCTCCTTGCTTATCATTGGACGATTCATCAGTCGATGCAAAACACGTAGCTGAGTAGTACCATTGACCATATGGAGTGTAGTCACTGTATCATCGAAGCCGTTTGGACCTGTGTTGATAAGCCAGGAGTGAGGCTTACATATCTGACCCAGTCGCACAATCCGTCCAAAAGCTTGCCACTGCTCGTTGAGAATCCAAGGCTTCTGAAGGATCACCACATGATTGGCAGCCATGAGGTTAATCCCAGTGCCCCCAATCTTGATGGTTATAATGGAGATGGAATACTAGGGGGAATTCTGGAAGTCACACATACCTTCGCTGCACCTGTCGCCAGAATCTTCGGAGACCATACGAATGATCTGGATGTCTTGATTGAAAATGCGATGAATCCACCATGCCAGATGGCGAACCGAGCCGGACAAAGGACAAAAAAAGTACTGCCTTTAGAGGAAGCAGTGCAAAGACAGGAGAGCCTGTACTAGGCTGATCATTCATCTCAGGAACAGTCACCGCACCGCTGATCAACTCAGGGAGGAAAGATTTTTGAAGCCATCTGAAAATTAGTCTCTCCACAAAACTGCTGGCATCCCGCTCTTCATTCCAACTGCCATAGGCAAAACGTTCACATTCTTGCTCCAACGGTAGCGAAAAGCAAGCAAGCTGCCAGTGATGAATCTACCAGGTGACCCCATGCTGGCCTTCAAGCTTCTCCCGCTTGGGTCGGATGACAACATCACCGAGCTGCTTCCGTTCTTCCTGAGACCACTCCAATATGACTTGATAGAAATTCTCCTATGGAATATAAACCAGGGGTGCACCTGAAGCCAGCCATGACTCTGACCATCGGCGGATTGTCCATGGGTGAGTGACTTCGATCATCACAGTGGCAGCTTCCTGCTGAGCTTCAGAGGAACTTTCCTTGGCGACGTCGATTTGAAGGGTGGTAATCGCCGACAACAAAGCCTCGGGACCATGTTCTTCTACTGCTCACTCATTCTCAGGCGTATCTAGATTTGTGAGCTGCCACCTAGTTGTGTTTTCCCAGTCCTTCAGCGAGTGGTAGGCCAGCGTTGCTGTATCTTATACTTTGAAACCAATTTGGGCTTCAAATGCAACAGACCAACCCTTGGACTTCGGATCTTTGAAGCAGTACGTCTCATCGAAGATTCCCCACGACCACTGGCAGTTTGTAAGCTGGTGAATGGTGTCATCCTCATTTCGTTGCGTCCGGCCCATAAACATATCTTATGTGATCACCTGGATATCCCACTGTCTCCCCGGATATTCCACACAGAAATTTAAGTGTGTGTGATTCAGGTCACCAGTATCTTCTACGCAGAGATCGCGCGCCGAAAACAGAGTCCCTTTCATGATATTATTGATTGCACTGATAAATGTCGTAGGGACACTTGGGAGCACCACCCAGAGTACCGGATTCCATGGTGGGAGGTTAGTTGTCTGCTTATCATCAAGCAACTGGAGAAGACAATGAGGAACAGGATTAGGGTGAGTGTAAGGGTACCATTGCTTCTGGACAATGCTGAGGGTTGAGAAGCCCGTTTCCACTGCATGATACCATCTGCTAAGCGAGAGGTTAAAGGGCACTAGTAGTTGTGTCTCATGGTGATTTGGCATATCCTCTGTAATTGACTTGGCATAAAGAGCTGTAGCCACAATGGTGAATGTCTTCCCAAGTCCCATTTCATCAGCCAGAAGCACCCCAGAAAGGTCCACATGGAAGATCCATCTCCATACAATGAAAACAATCGCCCAGATCTGATGTTCAAGAAATGTTACGTCTGGAAATTGCTTCAAGGTATACTTTGGCCCTCGAATGGCATCTGCAGGTAAATCTCCATGTGGCACAGTACCGAGTATTGCAACTGCTTCTTCAAGACACTCGTGCTTGAAGGCATTGTTGATAGTGGCCATAAGAGAATTATCCAACACTGGCTCAGGCTTGTCACCTTGAGGCTCAATCAGCTCTTTGGTGAATTGTGAATCGCTGTCTAGTACTTCGGTGCTCTTGATTTCCTTCACCAGGGTGGTACGAGTACTTGGGTCAGTGGCACAGGCAAATTGGTGTAGTCATCTAGCTGGACTGGGGCCCTCCTCTTGCTGGGTGTATCAGGTTGTGTACCAGGGGTTCTGGGTGACTTCCTTTTGGGTGTTTGTGGGGGTTCTCCCTACAAGGAATTCCACTTAGTCCAGAACTTCATTCATCACTTCAGATGCTCCAAACTTACTCCCTCTCCATCATTGCTTTTCTTTGGAAACTTCCACTAACAGGACTTTCTCAGGTGGGACCTCCCCATCTCCATTCCACAGGTTCGCCCCAAGGAGCAGAGTCGCTTCTTTAGATGCAATAGCACAGAAGTTCTAGACCTCCCCATTCCATCTTTCCTGGTTCCAAACACCACCACGAAACTCCTCTCCATTCGTAACTCCGGCATCTTGAGCAGCTTCTTCACTCAACTGGCAGTGATATACGGTCTGGAGAGTGAATGGGCCATTCGGCTTTACCTTAGCGATCCACTTCAGAAGTTGGAAATATTCTTCAAGACCTTGAAATGACCTGAATAGAGACCCAGAAGTGACATCTCTGCGAATTCGCACCACAAATGACGTGTTTTGGATATCGGCCACCTCAATGTTTAGCCGTTTGGGAGGGTATTCATCACTGCTACCCCCCACCTTTCTCTTCCCACCACCTCACTTCTCTTTCTTTCTGTCTCCTTTTACAGATTTGGTGGCTGTCACTTGCAGGCAGTTCCAGAGATATTCGTATGAAATGGTGAATTCAGTCGTGCCTGATACTCTCAGAATCATCAAACCGCTCAAGGAGTAGGAACTCCTCATAACACTGGATGAAATCTGAGATAGCTGCTTTCCAAGGTTTGAATCCAGTGTGCCCCTCAATTCGTCTCGTCCTCAAGTGGAGTAGTCCCATCACACATTGAGAGTGCCGAGAAATCAGCCATTCGTACAGAACATGATTCTCAAACTTGGAGATGTCGCTTCTCCCAGACGTGTCACTTTCCTTAGACCCCTTTTTAACTTAGCCCATCTTAACCATGAGTTGCCCAGTGGTGACTTTAGCCCCGGCGACACTGGACAGCATTTTTCTATCTCCAGATCCATCGGGTGGAACAATATCAGGAGGGACTGTCTCATCCTGGTATTCACTGAGAGTGATCTGCTGCCGGTTTTGACCGAAGGGGATGTTAGAAATTGGGGACCAAGGTGACAGTTTATGTAGCGCTTTGGTCCATCTCCATTGCCCAGGGGACGTACTCTCTTCAGTTTCGCTGGTCTCTTCAGAAGTGGCAGTTTGCGGTTAAGGTATTGGTGTACCAGGTGCTCCTGGCTGTGCTGGGAGTGGTTGAGCGAAGGTGGACTGTATCAGAGGTAGGGAAGAGTTTGTGGATCATGAGCCTGGAGCAACTGGTGGTCTTGGTGGAGGGGGATGAGGATGTAAGGTATACCGGGGTCCTTCAGCTCCAGGTGGAGGGGAAGGAGGATGTGGGGTGTACCAGGTCTCTTCAGCTCTAGGTAGAATGGGAGGAGGCTGTGAGGTGAACCAGAATCCTTCCGCTCCAGGTGGATCTGGCTGCAGAGAGTAGAGGCAGTGGTGTGTACCGGTCTTTGCCAGGCAGCGGAGACATTGGTGAGTTTGGGTTTGCTAAAGGTTGTGGTAGTGGTGGTGGTGGTGGTGGTGGTGGTGGTGGTGTTAGATGGGGTAGAACCCTTTCGTATGGAACTCAGGTTTGTCGGTACTCATTCCACATTTGCTATCTGTCAGAGCTGATCATTAGTGGTGCAGTATACGGAGGATAGTAGTTCAGTGGTTGGGGTTTATATTGTGGTTGGTCAGTGAGCAGCTGGAGCAGTTGATAATCGGAATTGAGATGCCAGGCAAACCCGTTTGACATCTGAGACCCATCACTGCTGAGATGGTAGTTCGGGTTGGATTGTTGTAGAGGTGTACCGCCATAATGATATTGATAAGGGTGTGCTGGATTGGTCGGACAGTGGTTGTTGGAGGGGTTGTTCTGTGACATGATGTATAGAAGTAGTTACAAATTTATTTATTTATTTATTTATTCATCATACAGCATGCAGCCCACAGGCTATGGCCAGTGAAGTACAAACAAATAACCATGAACAAGCACAACAAGTGAAACAGAACAAAGGAAAAACGAAAAACCCCTGGCTACGTACCACCGCTCCACAGCCTCTTGTCACCCCTGTTCTAGGTACAAAGGAATATACAAGAAATCATAGTGGTCTGTAATACACTTTGTGCAATAGTGAAAAATCTGTCAGTATCATTCTGCCTGGTCCTGTATATCATGCAGATTCTCTCCATGGAGTTTACCCTCCTCCACCCTTTCCCTTTCACCTTCACTTATTCTGTTCAACTACATCCCCCCCTTCCAATTCTTCACCATACCCAACATCATCCTCTCCACTCTCGCTCTGGTATTCTTCCATCTCATTGTTGACAGTTCTCTGACCTACAATCCGATTGTCGCCCTGACCAAGGTATTCATCATCATGGAATTGGCCCAGGTACCACCTTCATGTAGCTATATGTATTTCGTGCAGAAAATGTTTCAAAGGTTGTATTGCTTTGTCGGTATATAGAAGATGCTTCCAGAGATATCGAGGGTGAACCACTCCAATATCTTTCTACATGCTATGTCTTTCACATTGATATAAGGGGTATTTCAAAAGAAGATATCCTGGTGACTGGAGACCTCCATAGCAATATGGACAGTAGGGGGAGTCAATAGAATTTGTTGGTATTTTGTATAGGTAACTGCGAAAGTAACCATATCCTGTTTGTAATTGTAAGAGAGTTGAGGTAAACTGGTAGTTACCACAGGTGAAGATGTGATCTGGATTGGTACAGAAAGTACCAATGTAGTTCTTTCCCTTTGCTGGGTATCATATCTACCAATCGCTCAATTCCTGCATTTTGGCTGTTCGGGCTACCCTCTTGAGATGGGATCAGAAGATATGATAGTAGGTAGATAGTTTATCGAGAGTGGTCTGTTTTGCCAACTTGTCAGCAAGTTTGTTTCCAGGTACGTCTGTATGGCCTGGAACCCATTGTACTGTGATCGTAGTCTTGAGTGCATGGAGGTTGTTGGAGGTATTGGGGAGTGCCAGGGAAGTGGACTGTCCAGGGCCTGATTTGAAAGTATTGAGACATTGTGTGGAAGCTTGATTGTCAGTGAAGATCCATATGTATCTTTTGGTGAGGTTGCTATATTGACATATTTGAAAGAATCTTTGTGCAGATTTCAGAATTCCAATTAATTTGGCATCGTATACTTCTTGTTGATGGCCAATTGGATAGGTCGCTTCCATCACTGCTTCTCCTTTCTTTCCACGACAGTTCCTACCTCATGGTATACCTTGAACATTGATCTATCTGTATAACAAACAATATTGCGGTTATCCTGTTTCAACATTGCATACTGTGCTTCATGGGCTTTAGTTTTCTTTTCTTTTGAGAGGGGACTAATATGTGTTTTGACTCTGCTTTCAATCCATGGTGTACAGGCAGTGGTAGAGTAGGTTTCAATCTCCAGGTTGTTTGTGATCTATGGACTGAGGGTAGATAACGTTTGGATGAGACGTGTTTCATATTTCCAGTTATTTTGTTACATGCTGTCCCAAGGAATTCAGGGTCCATTTGTGTTATTAGACTCAGGAGATTTATAGAATGGAGGGAACGTCAATGGATAACGTTGTCGGATTGGGTGCATTTTGGGAAATGTAAGTATTCTAATTGCATATTTCCTTCGCATGTGATTAAGTCGTACAGCCACCAGTGGGAGGGGAGATTGATTGTGTAGGGATATTGTTGGTGATGAACGAAATGTTCCAGGTATACAACGAAGGGCCGTATTCTGATCTCTCTCAAACTTCTGTTGATACGTTGCTTGACCCTTTCACCACACTTCGGCTCTGAAGTCACAAACAGGTATAACACATGCATTGTACAGATGGCGGACTGCACTAGGGATTAATCCTGATTTTGTTTTGGCTAGTGATTTGAGGGCTCCAAGGGCTCTTGTGTCACTTGTGGCCTACAGCATAATATGGTATTTGAAGTTGATTTTCGTGTCAAACCAGATACCAATCCAACTTACCATGTCAGGGCTGATGTCCTTTGTGCCAGGGAAAATGGTTGTGCCATTCGGTAGGGTAATCATTTCATCATCTGTGGTATCGCCATTTCGTTTATTGTGGAAATGCATCATTTCTAACTTTGAGTCGTCAAATCGTACAGTATTATTTTCAGCCCATTTGAAAGCTGTTCGTGCAGCTGCTTCCAGGCAACGTGCAGAATAGGCTTTTGATTTACTTGGAACCACAATTACAACATCGTCAATGTAGCTTGGGGTCCAGAAGCAGGGATAGTGGGTTGTGAGTTTGTAGAAGAGAAGACTGATATACAGGGGGAACAGAATTGGTGATGTGGGTGATCCTGGGAGGATTCCTGTTCGGATAGGACTGAGGTCTTCTTTTCTTCCATTCAATGCCAGTACTGTTGTGCGGTTGAATACGAAGTGTCCAACCCAAAATAGAATTGGTATTGGGTAGCCCAGTTGTCGTAGAGTTTGGAGGAGGCGGTCTTTGGATATATTGTCAAATGTACCGCTTACATCCATAAAGAGGGCAGTGGTGATTTCCATTGTTTGATTTCCTTGTTCAATTTCCTGTGTAAGTGCCATGGCAGCATCAATAGCAGAACAATGTCTTCATCTCCGAATCTGACCTTTGTGTAGTAGATTCTACTTTTCAGCCATATATGCAAGTCAATTTGCTATCAGCTTTTCAAGGATCATCTCAAGGCAATTGAGAAGAGCAACAGGTCGGTAGTCTTTAGGCATTGAATGATCAGATTTTTCTAGTTTGGGAATAATTTCAGTCGTTGCTTGTCGACAGCAGGTGGGGTGGTATTCTGTAGTTCTGAGTAATGCAAACAGACTGTTGAATTGTTCGGTAGCTGCTACATAGACATGTCAGAGACATTGAAAGGGAAGTCCATCAGGTCCGAGGACTTTGGGTGGTGCAGAGGTAAAAATAGCTTCTTTGATTTCGGTAGGGGTAAATGTTATCCACGGCAGGATTTTTCAATTGCGTACATCAGTTGGGGAAGGTGCTACTGGTGGGAGAAAAAACATTGTAGATTGGAAAAGGGCAGCCTTTTCTTCAAAAGTAACCACTGTTATGTTGGAGAATGACAGGGGTGGTGTTATCTGGAGTTTTCTTGGTTTGATGTAATGGAGGGCAGTGAATATTTCAGTACCTTGTGCATTTGCTAAAAATTCAATCCACATTGATTTTTTGGAAGTACAGATATCCTGGAAGTATTGATTGAGAACAGCTTCAAACTTGATATGATTGCTGTCAAGGGAAGTTTTCTTCCACTGATTCTGGATTCAGTTCATATTTGTTCGGGAGATATTGAGTTGGGGTGTTCACCAGCATTTTGAAGGCGTTTTAAGTTGAAGGACAGTGGTGGATGCCTTTTCTGTATCAAGAATCATGTCTCATAGCAGTGTGGCAGATTTATCAATGTTTGATTTGGTTGGCTGTTCGTATAGGTATTAACTGACCATTCCTAAAACATTAGAGAGTATATTGAGAGTTTTGGAGAATATGTTCCAATCTGTTTTATTCCAGTTGTATCTTATTGTGTTGCAGTCAGTATTAACTAGTTCAGATTCTGCCACAATATCGAATCGAATTGTTGCATGGTCTGAGCCAGTTGAAATATTGTCATCCACTGCCCAATTTATAACTGAGTCATGGATAGCTTGTGATGTAAAGACAAAGTCTATAATAGGGGTTCCCTTGCCAGTATTTTAAGAATACCATTGTGAAGCGGTTCAAGGATGGCTTTGAATACCTGATGAATTTCAACTTCTTCTTTATCGTTTGGATCCAATAGGTTGGTTACAGGGTTTTCATAATCTCCATCGTCTGAATCATCATCATCTTCAGAGCATTGGTCTTCAATCTCATCATTCTCTGGAACATCTCCAAGCTCCAGATATACATCTCCAGAGTTTCCGATATTGTCAGAGTTGGTTGGTTGTTAAGGTTGCGATAATGGTTGTGGTAGTCCAGAGGGTTTTCTGTGATGAGTTGTTCCAATAGCCAGACGGGTACTCGAACATGTACGAGCAATCTTGAGCTGTAGGTATTGTGAGCTCGACTGAATTCGGCGTGAGCTATCATGTTTGCCCTTCCATCCTCGTTTAGATATGTAGCCTATATGGATTGTATTTGACACAGCTGGGAAATCCATTGCGGAGAGTGGGTCTGAACTTGGATTTGGATAAAGATGCATTCCATATGTACTAGAAGTAGCAGTTTGGGGTGGGTGTGGCATAGGGTCCGACATGAATATCTTGCCAGAGTTCAATATATTCTAAATATGTTACAGGTATTGTATTGTTATAAGTATTTTGAAATTGGTAAATATCTGACGTGTGAATGTTGTTATATGTTGTCTCGGTACCACCTGTACCCAGAGGGGATTAGAGCTTCACCTCTTTTGTTCTAGCAAGGTGTTGGAGTCTTGTACAAGAACCTTTGTTTCCTTACAGCTGATACTGACATACCCGTAGGGCGGTAAAACTACTGCAAGAAAGGAAGTGCAACTTAACTCTGAAAGATCAACCCAAAGACTCTAGGATTCAATGGCGGCAAAGTTGCCAGATGTCATTGCCTATACCCTGGTAGGTCTCCTGTGCCCTGGTGGCGAATTGGTTCAAGTTCCAAAGAGGGGCAGGTAAAAAGTTCGAAATTTCGAAAATTGAAAACCGAAAATCGGTCGTTGACAACTCAAATTGTTTCCGACCATATTGAAACATCGGCACGGTACAACTCAATGTGTATCGAAACTATGAATCCATGGGCGTGAAGAACGGATGAATACTTGCAGAGAAACAATGAGACTCGAAATCGTATTTTTAGCCTTGAGAAATCTTCGCCCAGACAGTCTGGAGCTAGCACAGAGGTGGCAATGGTTTGTTCTGAGGGCTTTAAAGGCCGTTGAATCGATTGCCGTTGTACGTATGTGAATCGGAGTTGAACCCGCTGAGATAGTGGCGGTATAGGTGTAACAAAGCGACTTTTCGATGAATTTTAGTAACTATTGCAAATCTTGAGCTATCGGTCTGATATTAAAGCGTGGACCTCGTCTATATGTAGCCTCAATGCTTCCAAAGTATGATGTCAATTGGAAAAGAATTAGTTGTTAAAGAATCGGTGGGGACCCTTTTGCAGGGGGGGGAAAGGGGGGGGTAAGGGGTCCAGCTTTCCACCCAGCAACAATAAAGGTCCTATGAGAGAGATGCCCTATCGTAGGGGGGGTAATCAGGGGTAAGGAATCGATTCGCAGTATCCGTTTGTCAATAGCTGTTGTGGTTGTTGACTTGCCTGAAAGAAGAGCAGCTGTGCGCCACTACCGCTGGGAATGTAGAGGAGCAGGTAGCAACAATGATATGACTCGAAGCAGAGCTCTACGGAGTGTCCACAGACAAGTTTGCCCGGTTTGGCCAGTTGTTTCAAGAAGCTCAGGACCACCTGGAAATCAAGCTGCATCTCCAAGGTAGCTGTAGACCGACAAGCAAGTTTGATCGAAATATTGAACCAGAATGATACGCCATCATGACTGCCATGTTCGGTGCATTGAAGGTCGCTGTCACTGCAAAGTACGTGTTCGAGCGGTGCCTGTTGGAAGCTGAAAAAGTAGCAACACTTTGATGAGAGGAGCACCATCCAGAAGTTGCTCAGCATCTAGAGATAGAGGTTTACGGGGCAAGCCAAGCAGCTTAAGCAGCTTTTCATCACCTCATGATGGAGAGGTGTCTGAAGTATGATCAGAAATGGGACTCAAGGAAAGGTCGGAATTTACGGAAGCAGCTAACGGTGCAATTGTACCACTTGGGAAAACCAAAAATGCATCTCCTCTGTCATTACCGCGAGTTCTTCACCAGGATGGGTGTTCCTAATAATTGTTCAACCGAGATCTCAGAATTGTTGCACATTTCGAATGTCAAGCAAACATACCGTACCAGCAATGGTGTCAACTTCATACTTTTATTTATTTATTTATTTATTCATCATACAGCATGCAGCCCGCAGGCTATGGCCGGTGAGGTAC
>MU122414.1:35404-46686 GCA_014904905.1 Wilcoxina mikolae CBS 423.85 | reverse complement strand
CTGTCCCATATTGCTGATAAGGTAAAGTAGTTCTGGTCGAAACGATCATGCACGGCTGACCCGTAAGTCCCCGCAATGGCGTGATCGTGCTTCATCAACTCATGACGTCCCTAACTATCGGGGGCCTGGGCATATAGTAGCATGCCACCCTAAGTGTTCGGGTCTGATGAATCCGCCAGCTAAGTGTCGTGGCTATCGCTGTTCGATCGAGAAGGTGCACTGCCCTCGCGCGGGTTAATCATTCCGCTTTGTCTGGGCTCGGTATTGGATATGCATAGCTTCGTCGCTCAGAGGATGGGATAGCTGCGGGTGTGATGTTGACCATCCATAGTGACAGGTGGCCAACCGCAGATTGCCATGGATATCCTCCGTACCTCGTGCACCTGCTAAGGGGTCACCCCTAACATCATCGATTACATCCAACTGCCTTGCTTCACTTAATTTCTTTTTATCTAATTGATAATGGTGAACACTATCGGTGTCTATTATGACTATTTCTATTGCTCTATAGTTTATTGAAGTGTAGGTAAAAACAGTTTTATGTCCGATTTGCAGTAAACATTTTATGATGAGGTTTTTGCTATCTATAGAAAATACTTTCATTTCCACGTTAACAGTAGAAACCTGTGAAATTAAAAAACTAGTAAGTACATTTGTTGACAAAGAAGATTTGTATGGCCATCTGTATTTTACTGACCTACAATGTTTTTGACTCTGATTGTTGCTTCTTCTCTTTTCTCTTATGCATATTCGAGTGTGATTTGAAACGATTTATCTCTATTTGCACTAATACCACATTGAATTACCTTGGACAACTTGCCATAAAATACCTCGAATCCCAACAATACATATATAATTCTTCTTTTCTTCTCCATTTTCTTCCCTCCAAAGTAATCTTCTTTCCCCTAACTGTCTACAGGTCCATAATTTACCCCAAAGTCACCTGATATGTTTTTGACTTGTGATATTTCGGGTGTAGGGATAATGATATACGGATCTTTTGTATTGCTGTGAATCGTTCTAATCTCCATTCTGCCGCTGTGGTTCAGATATGCTAGTAACTCTTGGAATATCGCTTGACAATATTGACAAGGCCATGAGGAACATTGTAATCTTGTAGGGAATCCTTGAGCTCATCAGACGATCCAGATCGGAAGGAGTTTATTTGCACTTCCTGATTCTTCTGTATGTCTGCTATATATCATTGACATCAGGTGTAGTACTTAAAGAACATTTGATCTTTTGGTAATAGCTTTATTGGTTCTCTTTCCACTGTGGCTCATTGATCCTGATCTTCAAATCATATCTAGGATATCTATACCAGTGTCTAGTAATGGTAATGAACTGTCTGAAGTTTGTACTATTGACGAATTAATTCTTGCGAAGCCATCCACATCAAACCCTACCATTTTGGTCCATCATTGCGAACAGAAATAAGTAAGTGAAGTCTTGTCTGATTGGCTTCATGTTTGATTCATCGTATAGGTAAATCTAGGTTTTACAAGACGAATCAGAATTGAAGCCAATCGGACAGGTATTTATTTACCTATTTTGGGACGCAGTTGTGGGATTCGGTTCAAGGTTCAAATTGAACCCTAGATCACATCTGATTCAAACTGTCCTCGGTTCGATCCGTCAAGATCTGATCCACTTCGTTGCTAATACTACCAGTGTCATCTGGTCTGCCAATCTCATATGATCCATTGTTTCTACATGTAGTTGAATTTGTTTCACTGTTACTCGTTTCAATTCATTTACTGTATATCATTGCAAATATGGGATCGTACCAAGGATTAGTCAAGTTTTCTTTTCTTTTACATGTTTTTGGATGTTAGAGATAAAGATAGAACGGATGAAAAGCCACATTTGGGCTAGTACTTATCATAAAGATAGCACTAGAATATTTTACTATTTTCTTTTATATTTGTAATAATTACATACGTATAAAGCATCGTACTATGAGTTATTTGTGCCAGTTATATGGCCGATCACACCATCGATCACGCCATCGATCACACCATCGATTATACTATCGATCACACCACCTCGACATCACTTACTTTTCAGAGTCAACGAGATTTCCGCCAGCTTCTTTACTTTTCTTTGAATGTAACGCTGGTTATGTATAAATAATGGTGGCTTTCCACCTCTGTAGATACTTTTGTTCTATATCGCAACATACAGTTAGATAGCAATACTACTCAGTTTGCCCTCTATTTTCTCTTAAGAAGATTAACACCTTCTGACTTGCTTTCGCTCTCCTCCTTTCTTCTATTCTCACGAACAAAGAATTCAATCATACCTCGAACCTGAGATAGCTATCGCTTCACTCGTCCAAACGATTACATATTTGATCTTGGTCTGTTCATCAATAAATCTTCGAGGTTGATGACCGATCCTGTATAGTATTGGGAACAAACGGTTAGAGGTTTGTACCATTGTCGAACCAAATCTATGCCAAGACATTCGCCTCAAACACCTCCATTTCTGCCAATAATTTCGAACAGAAATTAGTAAGCGAGTTCTTGTCCAATTGGCTGAACATTTACTTCCGCTTGTAGCTAACATCAAGCGCTACAAGATAAACTAAACATTAAGCCGGACAGATGAAAACTGGCTTGTTTATTGGTATTTGCAGTTATGGGAATGGGTTCAACATTTCAGTGGAACCTGGCAGTTTGAGACAAATCTCAGAACAAATATGAATCGAATCTCTGTTCGGATCGATACACCACGAACCAATCCGCTGTGTTGGCAACACTAATCCTGAATGCTAATTGTATTAATCAGCTTCGAAGCTTCTTTCTATTCTGTCCTGAAAAGTATAGGATCTTACTTCTTTTATTTTCTTCTCCTGATCTATTCCCGTTCCGAACCTGTACCAAGGTCAAAACTCTATCAACCTGATCACAATATTCCTTGGATTCCTCAGATTGTAATTGTAGATGTTCGTTTGTATCTTCGATATTCTGGACTAAGTAATTGCTTTGGCAATTGTTGTAGCCAGTTATTGTTCCAGATTGTTGAGTTCTTCTTGTAGGATACTGTGCTGGCAATCTGGAGGTCTTACTTTGAGAACTGTAATTCAAGCACTGAATAATATTAGCTCCATCTTAATTCTGATTTGTTCTGTCTCGAGTTTGTTTCCTTCTTCTAGCAAAACTTGTTATATAGCTTCTGTGAGGGTCATATGCTTGCTAGTTTAGTTTTGCCCTTATGTTGTTGATTTGTAACTGCTGCTGTCCCTCTGGGGCTGAAAATACATTCTGCAACACTTTCCACATTGTTCTGATATAAACTGACAACTGCTCATTCATGAGCTGATTTAGATCCGAAGTAACTAGCTGTCCAATGTAAGGATATTCTAGTAGTTTCAGGAAATATATCGGACTGTTGCCCCTGCAGACAGATCAGGTGTTGATATTGCATTCAGGGACATTTATGAACTGGCAGATGTGGAGATAATAGTCAATTTTCCAAGCTCATCCTGAAAAGAGATTACCAATCTCAAAATAAGTATCGCAGACATGGCTCAAGATTTGATCAAACATATTCCAGGATTATAATGAACACTCTGTTCCACATCAGGTACACCTTGTACATGGACTTATACCCATTCAATATCTAACCAATGAGTCTATATGATTCTGATGATACAGGTACTCCACAAGGATCAGTCAAAAGCGGTATTTCTTGGTCAAAAATTTGATTTATAGTACTTGTCTTAGAATTTCTTGATTTTTTTCTTGATTCTATTTTGTGAGGTATATGTCCGCAGGATATACTATGGACATATTTGTAGTAAATTCCACTATTTGTTGCATGCGACTATCACTGGGATTCGGGATTCATTTCCAGTGATGATATGATGATGGATGGCACAATCAAGGCTCTGCCTTTGGTGGTATAGGTTTCTCCGCAGTTGTGTTCGTATTAGTTCAGTTCTAGTTCATTGTAATCGATGTGTACACCATAGTATCTGTTTCATAAATTCTTTGATTCTGGATTATCGATTGCTAGGCCTCCTTGATTTGCTGCTATTACTATCCAATTACTATTCCCCATGGAAACAGAGCTAGATTCGTCCCAAATGTAGGCTTCCAGGGTTTCTTCAGATTCGAAGCTTATAGCATTGATACTATCAAAGCTGTTGAGAGGTTTATTTCCTGAAAAATAGTTGGATGTACCGGTGATATCAAAGACATTGATATGGCTGTGGCAATTTATATTATACAGAGCTGTTAATTTCGTAATGCCTCTTCGATTTCCGAAAATATCTTGATATGTAGATCTTATAATGGCCCAGTGACTGGAACTGCAGAGATAACTCCAAAATCTATGTGTAGCTGATTGTCCTTCAATGGTGGCAACTAACTTGAATATGTTGCAGGATCAAGTATAGGGACAGTGACAATAATAATAACTGTAACGATGATGATAATGGTAGATTAGCCGATGATAACCAGTTGATTGATTTTGTACTCATTCTTCTGTCCAAGTGAAGTATTGAACGTAGATTCAAGGGGTTATAAAAATCAAACTTCATTCTATTGGAATTGTACTATACGAATAAGAGACCCCAACAGGAATCATCAAGTTGAATAAAGTTGATAATGAATTGTATTATATTTATTTACAAATGAGAGAACAAGTTAAGAACAAACCAATACTCTGCTACAACATCTACAAAATATATATCCAATTCTCAACCATCGTCATCATTCGTCACTCATTTATACTTGGAAATTCTAATCTTATTGTTGATGTCATTCCTACATTCCATATTTTATCATTCCATTCCTGATATCCCATTCCTTATTCTGCACACCATTTCTCAGTTCCTTGCAACTCATGCTATTTCTGCATTCCTTATTGCTGATACCATTCAGAAATGGCATCTGGCCTGTAGCTGGGTATCCACCCAATATACAGTGAGCTTGTGTGAATTCTCTTGTATGCTATCGATAATATCACCTATTGAATCTACCTATCATATTCTCGAATCCACATGTTCAATAGTATTTACACTTATAGCTATGTATACGAGGATGTACGTCTTTACATATTCTTATATATCTTATTGCATCATCCTATCGCCGATCGTAACTGGATATAACTATTACACAGACAACCTTCATAACCATGATCTCACACAAGTGGTGAAAGTAGTAATGATAGTATGTGAGCTGGTTAAATCAGGAGTGATGATCACGATTCTACAGTCTGACTTGGATGATTGAGGAGAAGGAAATGTAAAAAATAGCGGAAACATATCAGGATCGTCAACATAGTTCTGGTAGATATGAAAACCACTTGAGAATAGTCGAGGTATTGCTGGAAGTAATTTTGAACATGTCAGGGAAAGTGATATCTGATATCTCCTTAAGAGATTGGATGTGATATTGAGGATGGCCACTATCGATGTAGTTGTAGAGTCACAGGTCAGACATATAATGTTTTGAAGCAAACAGAACAGAAACAAATAGGAGTACTTATGGCAACTATGGTGTGTGTTGTTCAGACGATACTGAAGGCTGTATATACAGTTTGCAGAATTTCTTGAGAGTTGCCATGCATAGGTCAATACCATGCAGGGGCAGTGCAATTGAGATTCTCACCTGCTACCCTTGATCTCTTATGAACCAAGAGTAAATAATGTACTGTCCTTAACCCCCTCAAGAAAAATGAAATGAGAAAAATTAAACTAGAGGGAGATCTCCACCCTCTGCATATCAGTGAACTTACTCAGCTCTCAACTCGACCATTCATTTTGCTTGTATCCATGTCTTGGCTAGATACCAGTGACCAGATTTGTCACCTCCATTTTACTACTCAATTGGGCAGGAACTTCCCATAGTCTGTGGCTACTACGAAGTCCATTATGACCTGATTGAATATTTAAAAGAACATCAAGGCAGAGATATGATCCACAAAATATGTACTTTTGAGCTGTAAGTGCAGTTCAACTGCAAGTACATCTGATACAATTGCCAATATGTTGTGCTTGTCACATGGCATATGAAACTCTCAGAATTGTAAATATAATGTCAAGATCCTGGAATATACTACAGATACAGTTTGTCACAATATAGCCATGCCGAAAGTACGTACTGTTATACCAATGGTTGGGCAAATATAAAAACAAATCGATAGTCTCGCTTATTTGCATCACAGTTTGATGTTTAACCAGACAGATGATAGAAAATACAGATAGCAACATGTAATATTACTTGTTTTGTGTGCCAAGATACTAGTTCAGAGTTCATGCCATCACTACACAGTGTCATATGGTGGTTCCTGGAGAGCCCTATGTGCTGCCAGAGATGCTGATGACACTCCTCTCTCTTCATATTGCAGCTCCTGACTGTTTGTGATATCATACAGCATAATTATATTGGTACGTGATTTATTTATTTATTTATTTATTCATCATACAGCATGCAGCCCGCAGGCTATGGCCGGTGAAGTACAAACAAATAACCATGAACAGGCATAACAAATGAAACCGAACAAAGGAAAAACGAAAAACCCCTGGCTAGGTAGCACCGCTCCGCAGCCTTCTGTCACCCCTGCTCTAGTTACAAAGAAATTTTCAAAAACAATCATAGTGGTCTGTAACACACTTAGTACAATAGTGAGAAATTTGTCAGTTTCGTTCGGCCTGGTCCTGCATATCATGCGGGCTCTCCCCCTGGAGTTTACCCTCCTCCACCCTTCCCCTTTCTTCTGCGCTCATTCTATCCCACCACCCCTTCCCCTTCGGATTCTTCCTCTTGCCTCTCATCGTCCTCTCCACTCTCGCTATGATGTTCCTCCACATCATTGTTGACAGTTCCCTGACCCACAATCCGATTGTTACCCTGCCCAAGGTATTCATCATTCTGGAATTGGCCCAAGTACCACCTTCGTATTGCTAAATGTGTGTCGTGCAGAAAATGTTTCAAAGGTTGCATTGCTTTGTCAGTATATAGAAGATACTTCCAGAGATATCGAGGGTGAACCACTCCAATTTCTTTCTGCATTCTTTGTCTTTCACGTTGATATAAGGGGCATCTTAAAAGAAGATGTTCTGGTGACTGGGGACCTCCATAGCGACATGGACAGTGTGGGGAGTCAACAGAGTTTGTTTGTATTTTGTATAGGTAACTGCAGAAGTAACCATGGCCTGTTCGTAATTGTGTAACAGTTGAGGTAAACTGGTGGTTACCACTGGTGAAGATCTGGTCTGGTTTGGTACGGAAAGTTCCAACGTAGTTCTTTCCCTTTGCTGGGTGTCGCATCCACCACTCACCACATTCCTGCATTTTGGCTGCTCGGGTTACCCTCTTAAGGTAGGATAAGGAGGTATGATCATAGGTAGGTGGTTTTTCGAGAGTGGCCTTGGTACGTGATGCCACAGTGATATGGTAGGAATCCAAACTGACAGAGGTTGACGCTTTGACCAAACAATAGTATGGCACGTATATTCATTACTGAAGAAGTAGTTCAAATAACTCTCTGAGTCTTATGCGATATGCAGTGTATCTTTCAGGCTGGAAGAGAAATGCCGATAGCGACTCACAATCAGGACAGCTCCTTATCAGGTGTGATGTTTGATATCACCATCGATTCAAACGATTCTGCGAGTAGCTCCACTTTATTCTAACAACTTGGTGGACCTATTCTTAGTGTTGGCAAAGAACTGTCAGATGTTTATAACATTCACGAACCGATTTGGTTCGTGCGGACTGAATAGTGACCAAGCCATTCACATCAAACCCCACCATTTCGGCCCAGAATATTGAACAAAAGAAAGTAAGTAAGTTCTTGTCCGATCAGCTCGATTTTGAGTTCATCTTGTAACTAATATCATGTGCTACAAGATGAAATGAAATCCAGTAGACGAGACGGAAACTCACTTACCTATCTTTGTTCGTAGATGTGGTATTCAGTTGAAAGTTGAATTCAAACCCTGCAGTTCAAGTCAAACCTCAGATCAAAACCGACTCGAATTCCACCTCGGTTCAATTCAGCATGAACGATCCATTTCGTTGCCAATACTACCCATTCTGTACTGCATATATACTGCCATACACTTTCTCCATTTCTATTCTTGTCTATTATCTCTATCTACTGCATGTTTACCTATTTACCACTCTCATCATTATTTTTAGACATCTTATCCTTTACCTTTACCTATTCCTCATACACTCTATATCCAGCTCAGAACGCTGCAATACCAGCTAAAAGAATTCTATCCACTTCCTCTAAGATCGATGCAATTGAGGACACTTTCCACATTGATGGTTTGATGAAGTATTTCATGGTGGAGTACATTTGGAATCTTATTGGGAAGTATGTCATTCACAGTGTCATTGCTGATGGCACCATTGAATTGATGTATGATATACTTATCGTAGATCCAATTGCTAAAAGGTACTTTGTCCAGTTTCAGAGGATGTAGAACCATTGGGAATCAACCCAACTACAATTCATGGAATGGTGGGGTGTATTTTGGGTGTGTCTCTGAAACTCTTTCGATCAGAGTTGGGTGCCGATAATCCAGTATCACAAAGAAAATCTACTTTTACCTATTGACACTGCTATCCACCCCGACTCCGACAAATGCAACAATTCTAAATATGGAAGATGAATGCCAAATATGATCCCTGATATTCCAAGACACCAAAGCTGCTGTTCCCCTTCCATAAACATGTAATAACTATCACCATTATTGCCTCTGTCCTTTTGGAGAAACAAAAACTGGAAGACATCTCTATCCAATGCAGTCCATCCTGGCCAAACACTTATATATAGGATTATTGTCTGAATTGTATGGCATCAGTCTGGACGTGATAAGGTGGATTGGTATTTGGTTTGACAGGAAAATCAACTTCAAACACCATGTTATGCTCAAGGCTGCAAGTGGCAACACAGCCCTTGGAGCTCTCAAATCACTAGCCAATACAGAATCAGGATTAACTTCTAGCGCAGTCCACCAACTATTCAATGCATGTGTTATACCTGTTTGCAACTTTGGAGCCGAAGTATGGTGGAAAAGGCAAGCAACGTATCAACAGAAGTTTGAAACAGTTCAGAATTCAGCTCTTCAATACATACTTGGAGCCTTTCGTACATCACCAACAATAGCCTTACATAATGAATGTGCTCTCCCCCTGATAGCTGTATGACTTAATCACATGAGAAGAAAATATTCAATTCGAATACTTACATTTTCTGAAATGCATCCAATCCAACAATATTGCCCATCGACATTCCCTCCATTCTATGAATCTCCTGATTCCAGTAATACAAGTGGACCCTGGATACGTTGGGACAGCATGCAACAAAATAATCACAAATTTGAAACACGTCTCATCGAAACGTTATCTATCCTCAGTCTATGGATCTCTAACAATCCGGAGATCGAAACCTATTCTACCACCACCTGCCCACCATGGATAGAAAGCAGAGTCAAAACACACATTAGTCCCCTTCCAAAAGAAAAGGAAGCCAAAGCCCATGAAACCCAGTAGGCAATGTTGAAAAAAGATAACCGCAATATTATTTGTTATACGAATGGATCCATGTTGAAGGAAAATATAGGGGCAGGAACCGTTGTGGAAATGACAGGAGAAGAGGTCATGAAAGTGACCTATCCAATGGGCCATCAAAAAGAAGTTTACGATGTCGAATTACTTGGAATTCTTAAAGTTGCACAAATAAGCTTTCAGATATATCAACGTAATAACCCCACCAAAAGATACATATGGATCTTCACAGATAATCAAGCTGCCATACAATGTCTCAATACTTTCAAACCCGGCCCTGGACAGTCCACTTCCCTGCCACTCTCCAATATCTCCAACAACTTCCATACACTCAAGACTATGATCACAGTACAATGGATTCCTGGCCATACAGACGTGCCTGGAAACGAACTTGCTGACAAGTTGGCAAAAAAGGCCACTCTCGAAAAACCACCTACCTACTATCATACCTTATTTATCCTACCTTAAGAGGGTAACCTGAGCAGCCAAAATGCAGGAATGGGGCGATTGGTGGATGCGACACCAAGCAAAGGGAAAGAACTATGTTGGAACTTTCCATACCAAATCAGACCAGATCTTCACCAGCGGTAACTACCAGTTTAGCTCAACTGTCACACAATTACGAACAGACTATAGTTACTTTCTCAGTTACCTATACAAAATACCAACAAACTCTATTGACTCCCCACACTGTCCATGTCGCTACGGAGGTCCCCAGTCAGCAGAACATCTTCTTTTGAGATGCCCCTTATATCAACGTGAAAGACTAAGAATGCAGAAAGAAATTGAAGTGGTTCACCCCCGATATCTCTGGAAGTATCTTCTATATACTGACAAAGCAATGCAACCTTTGAATCGTTTTCTGCAAAATACACACATAACAATATGAAGGTGGTACGTGGGCCAATTCCACAATGATGAATACCTTGAACAGGATAACAATCGGATTGTGGGACAGGGAACTGTCAACAATGATATAGAGGAACATCAGAGCGAGAGTGGAGAGGATGATGAGGGGCCAGAGGAAGAATTGGAAGGGGAAGGTGTGGTGAGATAGAACAAGCGAAGGAGAAAGGGGAAGAGTGGAGGAGGGTAAACTCCAGAGGGAGAGCCTGCATGATATGTAGGACCAGATAGAACGAAACTGACAAATCTTTCACTATTGTTCTAAGTGTGTCACAGACCACTCTGATTGTTTTTGAATATTTCTTTGTAACTAGAGCAGGGGTGACAGGAGGCCGCAGAGTGGTGCTACCTAGCCAGGGGTTTTTCGTTTTTCCTTTGTTCAGTTTCATTTGTTATGCTTGTTCATGGTAATTTGTTTGTACTTCCACAGCCATAGCCTGTGGGCTGCATGCTGTATAATGAATAAATAAATAAATAAATAAATAAATGGTCTGCATTGTCAATACTTAACGTCTCACTCCAGAAAGCTATAACCTTTGGGATGACATCATCGCTCGCTATAGCTGGAATAGATAGCATCTCTGACAAGTCGAGATACTGACTGCACAGGATGTACACCATGCTGTGAGTCACCTATATGCCGTCACAGATATTAATTGTATTCGAGGATATCTAGTTATTTCCAGAGAAATATAACTGCTTCCATAAAATGCAACTCAACTCAATAGTAATGACTCTCTGACCACCTTCTTTTATATTACAGCTTACAAACATCTCATAATTGTGGCAGTTCTGAAGCCAATAGCATTGTGCCTCCAAGTATTGTAAGGACTACTAGCCTACCAC
>MU122414.1:11859-35304 GCA_014904905.1 Wilcoxina mikolae CBS 423.85 | reverse complement strand
CCACCACCACCACCACCACCACCACCACCACCACCACCACCACCACCACCACTACCACTATCACCACAACCACGATTGTCTCTTCCAGAAAAACCTGGTAGCTCTGAACCTGCTGTGAGTACAATATATCATCTTAAATTCATTGCAATGATCTACTTGATAATGACACAACTGGAGGTGACTGTCACTCACCATTTCCAGTGTAACTCTCTTCAAGATCTTGCGACTATGTGTTTTGGAATGTGGTTGTTAGGTATACTGAAGGGGTCAATGAGTGTCAGGATTGTATCAATGGCAGTGACTACACAAATTCTGAAGGCGACGATGTAAGCAGTTGTCAAGTTGAAGCTACTATGGCAGTCGAGGTCAGGAATGGTAGAGGTGTTGGTAGAGGAGGCAATAGAAGATATCTCATAGGTTTCAGTGGGTATTGAGAAGTTGTCGGAGTTGTTGACAATTAGTATGGACTATGAGATTAATGATAGTATGAGCCGAACATAACTCAAGGCGTCGTATTTGACTCGACCATATATGGGTCAGCAATTTGAGTGATGGTTTTCCATACATCCAACAGTGCTGAAACTAACTATTATACTGACACACATATTTGGTTTGCATTTGGGAGCTAGTAATGGGTTGGATTTGATTAGATATTTTCATATTGTTTTTGGATCATATGAAGTCATTATTTCATTTTAAAGAGTTGTTTTTAGTCTTGTTTGCATTTTCTTGGTACTGTTGTATTTGGTTTCATCGGTATGATTCGATCGGAGGATGCTGCTATTTGATTGAAACATTTCAGTATATCCCTTATAGTTCCTGTCTTTTGGTGTTTGATATGGATTTTCTAATATTGAGCATTGTAAGGGGGCTTGTCATAGTTGTATTTGCATCTTCAGGTGATACTTCTATTGTATTTTGGATTGTACGTGACAATACTGGAACAAGGTCATACCACATTGTTGGAATCTGACCCATTATGAGAAACAATTTTAGATGCAATACTCAATGATGCCAGTCCTTTTCCACACAGTATTACCCTACATCTACCTCATGATTGTAAAATCGCAACTCCATTTACTCCATTGCTCCCTTTTGGCTCTGTTTCTGTACTCATCTGCCTTGATTCCTGCCATTCCTGCCTTGTAAAGATGTCCCAAACAACAAATCTATTGCACAAGTCTGGATCGTTAATTTCCACAGTACCACCAACCACTGCTAGGGTTGTCTCCCCAATGCCACATATGTTAAACGGCAAAAAGAAGAAACTGACTTTTCAGGCTGACAAGCAGAAGCGAAAGCAAATGAAGGCTTCAGCCTAATATATTGAAGGTTCGACTACCAAGGCTATCTCAGTATCTACACCCATTGTATCCATACCAAATTCAGCTCTAATACCCTCTCTGCTTCAACTAAATCAAGCCCTCAATTCTATGTCTCCAGTACCCAGTATCATTTTTGTTGGTATTCACTCAGTGATAAACCTTAGTTACCTTTGGAATCCACACCCATTATTATCGGTTTTCCAACTCATCCCATTATCATCGCCAAGGCTACTGTCAGGTTTGTCAGTATGCAGCAAATGATATGGCAGTCAAAGTATCCTTATAGCAGGTGATCTTCAAGTGACTGTGGAACCTAAAGGACTTGACTGTATGATGAAAAATTAACAGCTGACTGACACACCATTTCTAACTGAAGTTGAGTTTATGCTAGTAGCTTATATCATTAGAGGGTGGCAGATTGTCACTAACATATCATTTCTAACCCAGTATCAGTAGAGCATTCCTGGCTGAAGCCATAAAGGTTGGAAGTAGTCAAGATTAGATTGCTAGAACATCAGAAGGAATGTCTCAAGATAGTTAAATATCTTCCAGAATTGTATTCCCACTGACTAACCAGCGGTTTATCAGATTAAAAACAGTTCTAATCCAGTAAGTTGATATATGATCAAGAAGTTCTGTGATTGATTAAGGAGACTAAACAATTTGCACCATTTCAAAGATGATGATATGTACTGTATATCCATTGATCAAATTTGTTCAGATTAATCTTTGCTGTGTACGAATGTGATAGTACAAAAGACCCTGATGTAAGTCCTATCTTCAATCATTAGTATCGCTAACAATAACAGCAATGAGCTAGTAACTTTCTGGTTAAGAAGAATTTATTATTTCTATAATTACATTTATTGCAACAAATGTACATATGCGAGAGGAATTCAGAGGGCTTCTCCGACTGTATGCGAGAACTGACACCTCAGGTACTGATTGTATTAACATGTACAGCATAGTATTACGTACTGACAGAGTGTCAATATAATGAAGGTTTAGCTCCAACCATGGTTCAAAGCGATGACTTCAAAATCAAGCAGAATAGGTTCAAGTGAGAGTACCACTTCAATCAGGATAATGTAGGAGGTAACCATGGCCTTCACAATTCAAGCTATTACCATAAAATCCTGCAGAGACTTACACTGATCTCATCAATATTTCCAATGATCTCTCATCTCAATTGAGACAGGAAGTAATCAAGTCTATAAGAGTAGCTTTCAACAAACCCATTACAAGTGATAAAGAAGCAAATAATATACCTTTCATTGCTATTAAAGCTCTTCGTGTGGTGTTAAAGAAGACTGTAATAGAGCTGAACGTTGAGCATCCAATCATCTCTGTGATGCATATCCTCATTGCTAAAGATCTGTCTTTGGATACTGAGAATGGTATTGATGATGGCAACAAAGATAATGACAGTCGGCATGAGCTCATTCACGATATCAGGAGCCAAGCTCAGTGACATTGTGGCCTACAACTGTGTTATAAAAGGGCCAAAATAAGAAGTATAAGAACGAGTATGAGGACAAGGATAAGGATGAGCATGATGACTAGGACAAATATCACGATGTGGAGTTGTAGTTAGTGAATAACTGTTAAAGAGAAAGTAGTTCAGAGGATGTGCTGCAAGCTGACTGCGATGTATAGCATGGCATTTACAACAGGAAACTGTATATATTAGACCTTAATATCAAATATCATACACACTTACCTTGCTGCACTGTATACATCTACTGATATGTAAGTGCAATTAAACAAACGGCATTGTGAAAACGATGTATGCTGTATACATTGCATTATATTCAGGTGAACATTGTTTCTATACATCATATGAGTAGTCTTGTGTATCAATGAGTGTGCGTACTGTATGGCTATGTCAGTAAGAGACACTGTATCGCTAAGAATTATGTGCACTAGACTCCATCTTTATTATCATATGGTTCTGGCTGTACTTTCGGTTATGCCACATTGTCAATTATACTTTGATCACCAGAGAATATTATCAAAGCCTAGTTTGAGTTTGAATCCGATGAGGATAAACTGGAGTCAATGTATTCCCTGGATCGTAACTTTCAATTACTGGACAATTCGGGCCATAGCAATGGACTCCCTGCACCCTCGAACCACAGTGATAGAACTAAAATATGGAATGATGACCTGAGTCTTTGTAAAGCTAGTTAATTATATTATCGGTGTATTTTGGCAAGTTATAGAGAATCTGCTGCACTGAGGGAGTGATAAATTGAGCTGCTCTTGTAAGGGAATAATCATCAGATTTGTACTTCAAGAAATCAGAAATATCAACCAGAATACTGTGATCATGGGACCCCAATACATCTTACCAACTTGTACCTCTCGAAGCAGATGGAGAAGCCACTGCTGGTGTACTTTCTTCATCAATAATATCTAAGGACCATGGAAAATCGAAAAAATGGTGAATCACAGAAAATCACTCGCCTACCCCTGCGGACCTACAAATCCAGTTTCCCACACCTAAGATCTTTCAGGACCCTCCTACTTTCTACCCAATCATCCCAAGGTATCACCCACAGGCTGCATGCAATACCCTTCTGTTCAAAATCTGTTATCAGCATCTAGTAGAACCCTTTGAGATTTAAAGTCTATTTATGTCAGAATCACTGTTGGATGATATGGCAGCCCATAGCAATGTGTATGCTGCTGCTAAAGCCAGTGAATGACAGCTGGAAGGTCATAGGAAGTGGGAGGAGGTCCCCGTATCATAACTAGAAGTTTGATTGGAGATTGTATTGTACATTGGGGTGTATAATTCCCCCACAGTAAGGGAGTACTGGAAGCATGATGGACTGAATCCTACACCTCACATTTGCGAGGATATGTACCAAACACAATTAGAGGTGATTGAAAGATACTTCCATGTATCCTCCCCTGATCTCCCCAAGATAGCACCAACAGGAAGGCAAATATGCTACAATAAGGTTGACATCATATTGAACCAACTTCTGGATAGTTCCTAGTGATACTGTATACCTTCAACAGATATTTCCATGCATAAATGTATGATGAGCACCACTGCATGGTCCCCTGACACATATCCGATGCCAAGCAAGCCTATTGAACAAGGATTTAAGTTTCACTGCCTTGCTGACCACGGTTACATCTGGGATTTCCATTCCACCTCAAACCGGTCTGGACCCAATCCTATTGCATCAACCGATGGCTTGACTGCAACAGGAGAAGTTGTATCCCATCTCATATGGAAGCTCCTCAGTACTATAAACTGGTTAGTCTATCTGGATAACTTTTATTCCACAGTTTCATTGTTGGGAAGAATGCGTCATGATTTGCACATGGGGGTATATGAGACAGCATGCACTTCTTCAGCTGGATTTCTGACATAACTCATAATCCTGAAACAGGATATAGAAAAATATGAGTATCATTCCTTGAAAGTACTCGCTGTTCAGGACAGCCTGTTTGGGCAGCTGGTTGGTACACATTTGTGGTTTGATAATGCACCAGTTATAATTCTCAGTACTGTACATGACCTTGAATCTCGGCAAGAAAGGCAAAGAAAGCGGCCAGGAAAGATGAGTACCAATGCAAAGAAGGCTCGGGAGGGCTTAGACGATATGCAGGAAAAAGAAATGATGATCACTGTCTGCATTGATGACTAAAATCACAATATCGGTGGTGTAGATATAGCAGATCTGTTGGAACTATGGGATCGTACCAAGGATTAGTCAAGTTTTCTTTTCTTTCACATGTTTTCGGATGTTAGAGATAAGGATAGAACGGACGAAAAGCTGCATTTGTGCTAGTATTTATCATAAAGATAGCACTAGGATCTTGTGTTATATTTGTTATGATTACGTACACATAAAGCATCGTACTATGAGTTATTTGTGCCGGTCAGGTGACCGATAATACCATCGATCACACCATCGATCACGTCATCGATCACGCCAACGATCACGCCAACGATCACACAACCTCAACATAACTCACTTTTCAGGGTCAACGAGATTTCCGCCAGCTTCTTTTCCTTTCTTTGAATGAAACGCAGGTCATGTATAAATAACGGTGGTTCTCCATCTCTGTATATATCTTTTATGCATCGCAACATACAGTTAGATAGCAATACCATACAGTTTGCCCTCTACTTTCCTCTGAAGAAGGTTAATACCTTCTGACTTGCTTTCACTTTCCACCTTTCTTCTATTCTCACGAATGAAGAACTCAATCATACCTCGGACTTGAGATAGCTACCGCTTCACTCATCCAAACGATTAGGTTATGAGTCCGGACTGCTAAATGTCAAACAGAAAATACATTATCTGCAACATCTGTGATACAGACTACTGTTACTGTTCTGATCCAGACATCGAATCCTACACTGACTGGGAATTCGAACTCCTGTACCCCATCATCTACCCACTCAACTACTCCCGCAACTGGGACATCTGATACTGTGAAGACATCATCGACACATTCCACGATGCATTCGAATACTTCGAAATTGACACAGTAGCTTCCGCTATTGTCAAGCTTGTAGAATATGTCCAACATCAGTCCCGCGCCGAATTCTATGCCGAACAGTGGGCCGGACGGAACTAAGTTCGCCTTATGAACGATAGTGAAGATCTCACCTACCCACCACTCGACACTTCACATATCCCACAGGATATATCTCACGCAGGAGACTCATCTGGAAAAAAGCGCGAGTTCTCATTTTACTCTCGAGTGGAAGCCAAGAATGTCGACAAACCTATATCGGTCAAACTCGACAACAACAAGGTCCTCGAAGGAGAATCAAACTACAATGTTTGAGCTGCCACAATGACTATCATCATCAAAGGCAGGAAGTGCTACAAGATTGTAGTTGAAGGGTTAGAATCGGCAGATGACGCAGACAAGGCAGAGATAGTAGCCTACGAATACCTGTGCTATCAAGCGTAGACCATATTCATCCAGGTGATATCCAGCGACATCCTTGAAAAGATTGTCGAGCTAGGAATGCCACATGCGATGTGGAAATGGCTATGCACTGAATGTTACTGAGACACTGCTTATGCATTTGTATACCAAATCAGGATCCTTAACTCCCTCTCCACCAAATGTTCCCAATCAGACTCTCTCCCCTCATGTATCTCGACATTCGAATCAGAGTGGCTTAAGCTCAACAAACTTGCCAAAGCTTCCAAAGATAGCTATTGCAAGAGCTTCGCTGCCTTTCTCGATGAAGACAAAGCAAAGAGAGACTTCCTCCTGGGGTTCCTCGTTCAACACCATCAAAATGTTGTTGACAACCTCACCACAAAAGAGGAATTGTCCTACGTCGAAGTAAAACAACGGCTAATAGATATCTCTAAGTCGCCTGCTGGCTCCTCCGAAACTGCCCTCACCACTACCACTTCAAAAGGCAAGAAAGGAAACAAAAAGAATAAGAAATCCAAGCAAGAAACCACAACGAAGGACTATACCTAGTGTGCAAAACACAACCCAGGCAAATCCAATAGCCATACCTAGAATGACTAGTATTGGCAACGAACCGCCCGGGATCCGTAGCATTGACGAACCGGTTTCGGTGGAGCAAGCCCGAATCCTTGCCAAGCCTTTCGCCTCAAACTCTACCATTTCGATCTACAACTGCGAACAAAAATAAGTAAGCGAGTTCTTGTCCGATCCGCTCGATATATAGTGCATCCTGTAGCTAACCTCTCCAGCTACAAGATGCGCTAACATTCCACCCGATCAGACAAGAACACATTTACCGATTATCGTTTGAAGATAGATGGTTTGCAAACCGGTTTGTGACAAACCTCAGAACTTCATCCAAACCTCGGATCGGATCCTTGTCGAACCCCACCTTGGTTCGATCTGTGACAAACCGATCCGGTTCGTTGCCAACAATAAGAATGACTGTTTCAGCCTCAAAGAGCATAACGAGGATAAGAAGAAGGACAAAAAGGACGATAAGAAAGAAGAGGCAAACGTTATAACTGAAACTCAACAAGTAAGAACCAAATCCTTCTATTTCGACACGGCCTGTACCTCACACATGACCCCAGTCCCAGAAAACCTCCAAAACTACACAACATGTTCCGGACTTGTAGAGTCAAGTTTCAAAGAACATATGGAGATCAAGGGAAAGGGTGATGTGAAATTGGCCTGTGTTCTTAGTGATGGATCGGTGTCTACTTTTTGGATTCGGGGTGATCTGCATGTTCCTCATTTGGGGAAAGTTCTTATTTCTTGGAGGAAGTTACGAAATCAGTATAGGAAAATTGGAGAAGGTGATTATATTACGGTTATGAAAGGAGACAAAATAATGTTTGAAGCAAAATTTGACGGTCAATTATTCATATTACCTGAAGTGAAACATTCGGCAAATGCAACATACGAATTCTGATACCAAGCTCTCGAACATGTTAACCTTGATCGAAAGCTTTATGACACAGAAATTCCAGAAAAACTGAAAGATTTTCATTGCGATTCCTGTACCAAATCAAAGCTTATACGCCCACCACGACCTACGACGATTCCCAAAGATAGGAAAATGTTCGACCTTAAATATTCAGATCTGTCAGGTTCCTTTCCAGTCCCCTCTTTTGGAGGTTCGTTATACTATATCACTCTAATTGATGATGCGACACGATATACTTGGATCACATTTATGAAAGAAAAGTCCAAAACAACACAAATTCTTAAGGACTTCATCACAGAAATAGAGTTACAGTATAACTGAACATCCAAACATTTTCGCACTGACAATGGTGGTGAATACATATCGAATGGACTGTAGGAACACCTAAGACAGAAGGGGATTATTTACGAATTCACACCTTCCTACTCCCCAGAATCAAATGGCCTGGCTGAAAGACTCAATAGAACTATTGGAGAATCACTTCGAGCTATACTTGAGAGTGCTCCAACATACAACAAGGAACTATGGGCAGAAGCAGTTGCAACTTCAGTAAACCTCAAGAACCGACAACCTCATATGGCAGTTAAGGATCGAACTCCATGCAAATTATTTCACGGGAATAAACCATTGATCTCGCACCTTCAGCCTTGTGGGTGTGAATGCAATATACATATCCCTGAACAGCAAAGACTTGCGAGAATGAAGCTTCAACCAAGAGCACAAAGGGCAATTCTCACTGGATATGCCAATGACGACCACCACTACAGAGTATTCCTCCCTGAATCCAAACGATCACTTGTTACAAATGATATCTTCTTTCCTCCTACAAAGATAGAAGGGGATACAAACCAAAACAAGGCCTCTATCAAAGAACTAAAATCTATGACTGCAACCTCAATTGAACATAGGACCGACATTGAAAGGTTTCCCACCGACGACATGTGGCTTGCTTGGATGGAAAGAAATCCTATGACGGTTCAAGCTTATTACAGAAGAGGACAACCCGATATAACAAGATTAGTTCTTCAAGAGTATAACAAAGGAAATTGCGAAGGATTAATGGCATCATACTACTGGAAATACGACGAAGAAGAAGATGAAGATCAAGAATCTATACATACCCCCATACCACCAGATCACCTTTTCTATCAAACACATCGACAACAATCTCGTTCATCGGAGAAAGAACATCACCATTTATTTATTTATTTATTTATTCATCATAGAGTATGCAGCCCACAGGCTATGGCCGGTAAAGTACAAACACATAACCATGAACATGCATAACAAATGAAACCAAAAAAGGAAAAACGAAAAACCCCTGGCTAGGTAGCACCACTCCACAGCCTCTTGTCACCCCTGCTCAAGTTCCAAAGAAATATTCAAAAACAAACAGAGTGGTCTGTAACACACTTAGTACAATAGTGAGAAATTTGTCAGTTTGGTTCAGTCTGATCCTGCATATCATGCGGGCTCTCCCCCTGAAGTTTACCCTCCTCCACCCTTCACCTTTCTCCTTCGCTCATTCTATCCCACCACCCCTTCCTCTTCCTATTCTTCCCCCTACCCCTCATCATCCTCTCCAATCTCACTCTGATATTCCTCCACATCATTGCTGACAGTTCTCTGACCCACAATCCGATTGTTACCCTGTCCAAGGTATTCATCATCCCGGAATTGGCCCAAGTACCTCCTTCATATTGCTATATGTGTATTGTGCAGAAAATGTTTCAGAGGTTGCATTGCTTTGTCGGTATATAGAAGATACTTCCAGACATATTGACGGTGAACCACTCCAATTTCTTTCTGCATTCTTTGTATTTCGCGTTGATATAAGGGGAATCTCAAAAGAAGATATTCTGGTGACTGGTGACCTCCATAGCAACATGGACAGTATGGAGAGTCAATAGAGTTTGTTGGTATTATGTATAGGTGACTGCAGAAGTATCCATGGCCTGTTCGTAATATTGTGACAGTTGAGGTAAACTGGCAGTTACCACTGGTGAAGATCTGGTCTGGTTTGGTACAGAATGTTCCAATGTAGTTCTTTCCCTTTGCTGGGTGTCGCATCTACCACTCACCCCATTCCTGCATTATGGCTGCTCGGGTTACCCTCTTAAGGTAGGATAAGGAGGTATGATATTAGGCAGGTGGTGTTTCGAGAGTTGCCTGTTTTGCCAACTTGTCAGCAAGTTCGTTTCCAGATACGTCTGTATGGCCAGGAACCTATTGTACTGTGATAGTGGTCTAGAGTGCATGGAAGTTGTTAGAGATATTGGAGAGTGCCAGGGAAGTGGACTGTCCAGGGCCAGATTTGAAAGTATTGAGACGTTGTATGGCAGCTTGATTGTCTGTGAAGATCCATATGTATCTTTTGGTGAGGTTATTACGTTGACATATCTGAAAGCATGTTTGTACAGCTTTAAGAATTCCAAGTAATTCGGTATCGTAAACTTCTTGTTGATGGCCCATTGGATAGGTTACTTCCATGACTGCTTCTCCTGTCATTTCCGCAATGGTTCCTGCCCCAATATGTTCTGTCAACATTGATCCATCTGTATAACAAACAATATTGCGGTTATCATTTTTCAACATTGCATACTGTGTTTCGTGGACTTTGTCTTCCTTTTCTTTTGGAAGGAGACTAATTTGTGTTTTGACTCTACATTCGATCCATGGTGGGCAGGCGGTGGTCGAATAGGTTTCGATCTCCGAGCTGTTTGATATCCATGGATTGAGAGTAGATAACGTTTTGATGAGATGTGTTTCAAATTTGCGATTATTTTGTTGCATGCTGTCCCAAGGAATCCAGGGTCCACTTGTGTCATTGGACTCAGGAGATTCATAGAATAGAGGGAATGTTGATGGGCAACGTTGTCGGATTGGGTGCATTTCAGGAAATGTGAGTATTCAAATTGCGTATTTTCTTCGCATGTAATTAAGTCGTATAGCTACTGGGGTGAGGGCAGATTCGTTGTGTAAGGCTATTGTTGGGGATGTACGGAAGGCTGCAAGTATACATCGAAGACCTGTGTTCTGAACAGTTTCAAACTTCTGTTGATACGTTGCTTGCCCTTTCCACCATACCTCGGCTCCAAAGTCGCAAACAGGTCTAACACATGCATTGTATAATTGGCGTACTGCGCTACAACTTAATCCTGATTCTGTATTGGCTAGTGATTTGAGCTCTCCAAGGGCTCTTTTGCCACTTGCAGCCTTCAGCATAACATGGTGTTTGAAGTTGATTTTCCTGTCAAACCAAATACCAATCCACCTTACCACGTCCGGACTGATGCCCTTAGTGCCAGGGGAAATGGTTGTGCCACTGGGTAGGGCAATCCTTTCATCGTCTGTGGTATCGCCGTTTCGTTTATTGTGGAAATGCATCATCTCTGACTTTTAGTCGTCAAATCGTACAGCATTGTTTGCGGTCCATTTGAAAGCTGTTCATGCAGCTGCTTCCAGGCAACGTGTATTATAGGCTTTTGATTTACTCCGAACTACAATGGCAACATCGTCAATGTAGCTTGGAGTCCAGAAGCACGGGTAGTGGGTTGTGAGTTCGTAGAACAGAGGACTGAGATACAGGAGGAAAAAAATTGGTGATGCGGGTGATCCTTGAGGGATCCCTGTTGGGACAGGACTGAGGTCTTCCTTTCTTCCATCGAATGCCAGTGCTGTTGTGCGGTTGGATAAGAAGTGTTCTACCCACAATTGAATTGGTATTGGATAGCCCATTTGTCGTAGGGTTTGGAGGAGGCGATCTTTGGATACATTGTCAAATGTGCCGCTTACATCCATAAAGAGGGCAGTGGTGATTTCTTTTACTTGCTTTCCTTGTTCAATTTCATGTATAAGTACCATGGCAGCATCAATAGCAGAACGTTGTGTTCGTCCCCCTATTTGTTCTTTGCATAGTAGGTAGTATTGTTCGGATATATATGCAAGTCAGTTTGCCATCAACTTTTCAAGGATCTTCTCAAGGCAATTGAGAAGAGCAACAGGTCAGTAGGCCTTAGGTATTGAATAATCAGGTTTTCCTGGTCTGGAAATAATCACAGTCGTTGCTTGTCGCCAGCAGGTGGAGTGGTATCCTGTGGTTCCGAGTAATGTAAACAGACTGTTGAATTGTTCGGTGGCTGCAGAGTAGCCATGTCGGAGACAGTGAAAAGGAAGTCCATCGGGTCTGGAGACTTTACGTGGTGCAGAGGTAAAAATAGCTTCTTAGATTTCAGTGGGGGTAAATGTAATCCATGGCAGTATTTGTCGATTGGTGATATCAGTCAGAGGGGGTACGACTAGTGGGGGTGGGAACATTGTAGATCGGAAAAGAGCTGCCTTTTCTTCAAAAGTAACTGCTGTTGTGTTGCAGAATGACAGGGGTGATGCTCTCTGGGTTTTCCTTGGTTTGGTGTAATGGAGGGCAGTAAATATTTCAGTACCTTGTTCATTTGCTAAAGATTCATTCCAAATTGATGTTTTGGAGGTGCGGATATCCCGGAAGTATTGGTTGCGAACAGCTTTAATCTTGATATGATCGCTGTCAAGGTGAGTTTTCTTCTATTGCTTCTGAGCTCAGTTCATATTTGTTCGGGAGATTCTAAGTTGGGATATCCACCAGTGCTTCGAATGGGTCATAAGTTGGAAGACAGGGGTGGATGCCTTTAGTGCATCAAGAATCATGTTTCGCAGCAGGTCGGCAGATTTATCAAGGTTTGATTCAGTTGGCTCTTTGTGTAGGTATTGCCAGACCATTCGTGAGGCATGGCAAAGTGTATTGAGAATTTTGGAAAATATGTCCCAATCTGTTTTATTCCAGTTGTATCGTATCGTGTTGGAGTTGGTGGTAACTAGTTCAGATTCCGCCACAATATCAAATCGAATTGTTGCATGGTCTGAACCAGTTGAAGCATTGTCATCTACTGTCCAGTTTATAACTAAGTCATGAATAGCCTGTGATGTAAAGGCAGGGTCGATAATAGAGGTTCCCTTACCAGTTCAGTAATAGTATTATGGAGTGTCTAGTTCATTGAGGAGGGAAAGGTTATTCGTTTTCATGATCTGAACAATTTCGTTTGCGTGTTTGAATGTTTTTTTTTGTGAATTCCATCATGAATGATGAGCATTCATATCACCGGCAACAATACATCGTTTTGGCAATGGGATATTGGTGAAGCTTCCTGGCATGGTATAGAGGTTGGAGGATCCTTCATGTTCATTATAAATATTGAAGACTGTGATCGGTAAAATTGAGGGAGTTGATATTTCAAGGACTTGAATATCTGGATTCTGGCTGATATCGGTATGTGGGGAGCATTTGATATAGGGGTTGTTTTTGGCCACATAGGCAATTGTCCTATTGTGTTTTCTTAAGTTTTTAGGTGGTATCAGTAGCTCAAATCCTGGGTGTGTTGTAATGAATGTGTTGTCTGGGTTGAATCCAGGTTCTTGGAGTAAAAGAAGATCGGCCATTCCTACTGCAAAGTCAAGAAGTGTATTGATAACTAAGGAGGAACGGTTGCAATTATATTGTATGATTCGAATTTTTGTTGATGAATAAGAAGGTTGTTTAGGTATGGATAGGGGCTGGATGGTCTTTAATAAACATGGCTCGTACGTCGGCACGGAGGGTGGTGATTGTTGGGCATTTGGAATCATTGGCCCAGTGGATTCCCTTGCAGTTGAAACATTTGACAATATCGTGGTCGCACTGTTTACCATTGCTGGGACATGATCCATACGTGTGGGAAGTAGTAGTATGAGGTTCAGCACATATATTACATATGGCAGGTTGTTTTCAGCGAAGGTAGGAATGGCCAAATTGTTGACAATTGGTGCATTGATTGGTTGGTCGGGATGTCACATATCATTTAGCCTTGTGTGTTTTTCCGTTTACTTGAACTTCATGGTATTGTATAAGCTTTGCTTCATGTTCAGTACAGACTGCAATGACCATTGTGGTTGCTTTTCTATGTGGTCATATCTCTGGCTTTGTCAGAGATCATGGTAGTGTTGTGAGCTTGACATGATTGTTGTTCATCTCAATATCTTCTTTCAACAATTTCATTCCTGTATCACACTCAGGAAACATATTAATGTCGATGGAATGAACCATTATTCGGATCCAGGTTTCTTGTTTTTTGAGACTCTGGGCATTTGTATCAACTGAACGGACTGTTTCCTCAATAGCAGCCTTGTGAGCTAGTACCAATTCACCATTAACCTGCCTATCTATGGGTATGTGAATACAGCAGGCTGTCTCTATCGATATGTAAGGACAATATCTCTCGATTATACTGCCTAGAGTGACTGGTCAATGTTTGAAGGCTGCTGCAAAAATATTATCTTTTTCAAAGGTCTGAAAGGGGAGTTTGTCAGGTACTGAATTGATATATGATATCAGGAAAATGCAATTTCCTTTCTGGCCTGGCCCCCACCTTCCGTTATCCTCCTTGGGTCTCGGGAGACTCCCACATCCTTCTGTATCAATTTACTATGATTCGATACGCTCCAGGCATCTCCTGGTACCCCTGTAAACTTTCCACAATCATATAGGAGCTAATCGTTTGGACGAGTGTAGCGATAGCTATCTCATGTCCAAGGTATGATTAAGTTCTTTGTTCATGAGAATAGAAGAAAGGAGGAGAGCGAAAGCAAGTCAAAAGGTGTTAATCTTCTTTAAGAGGAAAGTAGAGAGCAAACTGTGTGGTATTGCTATCTAACTGTATGTTGCGATGTAAAACAAAAGTATCTACAGAGGTGGAGAATCACCGTTATTTATACATAATCAGCGTTACATTCAAACAAAAGTAAAAAAGCTAGTGGAAATCTCGTTGACCCTGAAAAGTGAGTCATATCGAGGTCGTGTGATCGATAGTGTGATCGATGGTGTGATCGGCCATAAGACCGGCACAAACAACTCATAGTACGACGCTTTATGCATATGTAATTATGGCAAATATAATAGAAAATTCTAGCGCTATATTTATGATAAGCACTAGCCCAAATATGGCTTTTCGTCCATTTCGTCCTTATCTCTAACATCCGAAAACATGTAAAAGAAACGAAAACTTGACTAATCCTTGGCACGATCCTATATTTCCAACACCCCTTCTCATTTTGTAAAGAAAAGCTTCTTACATAAATGTTTTAAGGAAATTCGTTACAGTCCTTTCATACATACGTCCGCTAAGTTGTCTTTCAACTTAACGTATAACACGGTGATGTTACCGGCTTCAACCTGTTCTCGTGTGAAGTTGTAGGCTATGTCTATGTGTTTCGTTCAGTCATTAATCTTGGGATTATTCGTGATGTCAATGGCGGAATTAGAGTCGCTCATGATTGCATTCGGAATGTTGTGCTTTAACAGTTCTTGGAGTCCTTATTGTAATCATAGGTGGTGCTTTATAGCCATTGCGAAGGCCATATATTCTGCTTCGCAGGTGGAAGTTGCAAAGGACATTTGCTTGCGACAGCACTATGATATTGTTGAGTTTCCTAACTGAAAGATATATCCCGAGCAGCTTTTTCTAGAGTCGATATCGTTTCCGTGTGATGCATCCGTATAACTCGTAAGCTTGAGAGGCGAGTTCCAAGGGTAAAAGAAAGCGAATTCTTTCGTTGCTTGAAGGTATCGTAGTACTCATTTTGCGGCGGTAAAGTGTGCGTTGGAAGGATTTGAATTAAATTGTAAGAGGTGGGTAATTGTGTATGCGAGGTCAGGTCTGGTTCCAGTAACTAAGCACATGAGAGATCCGATGATTTGTTGATAAGCAGTGGTTGTCTTTTGGTCAGTTTGTTCGAGATTTGCCGTCAACCTATGGTTTGGGTCGATGGGAGTCGAGACTGATTTACAATCTTGCAATCCGAATCTATTCAGTATCTTCTCAATGAATGCGTTCTGGGAGAGAGTGATTCCTGCATCCGTAAATTCGATGTTGATTCCGAGCAGCCAGTGTAGAGTTTCCATATCGTTTACTTTAAACTCACTTTTAAGTAGTGCGATAGTCTGGTCTTTGAGGGTGCTGGGTTTTCCGTACATTGTAATGTCATCCACATATATGGGAATAAATAGATCTCCTGATTCGTGAACAAGTACATAGGGATCAAAGACAGTTGCAACAAAACCGTAGGGGATAAGGTACTCAACCAATCTATAATACCATTCCCGAGGTGATTGTTTCAGTCCGTAGATACATCGTTTTAATTTGGTGACCATGCCGTCTATCCTGCTGCCTTCAAAAAGATGTGTATAGATTACTTCCTTAAGTATGGCGTATAAGAAAGCAGTTTTGACGTCGAGTTGATGAGGTTGCCACCCTTGACAGGCGGCGATGGCAAGTAGAAGCCGAAGAGAATCGTAACGAACAACAGGTGAGAATATCTCATTGTAGTCAGGGCCATGTAATTGACTGAACCCTTTTGCAACAAGTCTTGCCTTGTATCATTCTATTTCTCCTTTGGCATCTGATTTGATCTTGAATACCCATTTCAAATCAACTATCCTTCGATTTGTTGGTCGAGGTACCACTTTCCAAACATCATTATCTTTTAGGGACTGTAGTTCATCCTGCATTGCCTTCTTCCAGTCTAACCAGTATGGTGAGGATTTGGCTTGTCGGTATGTAGAGGGTTGTTGAACCAGTATCGCTGCTAACAAACTGGATTCAGATGAATTTAGTGAGGGAGATTCATCACCAACATCGCGCATTGTTCTGTCGAATATTTGTGCGTTTTGTATATCAGCTCTCCACCATTCTCATGGTGGATTGACTTGTCTTCCCGATCTCGTTGTTGTTACCTAAGTCTGAGGGACTGCAGCAATTTCATTTCCTCCTTCGCTTTGAAGTTGGTGATGTTCTTGCTCTTGGTCCAACAGTTGTGGTGTTTCAGTGTTAAGGTCATATCCTTCTTCGAGTTGAAGTTGGTGATGTTCTTGCTTTGATGAACGAGATTGGTGTCGATGTGTTTGGTAAAAGAGGTGGGCTGGTGGTATGGGAGTATGTATAGATTCTTGATCTTCATCTTCATCGGGATCGGGGTCCCAGTAGTCTGGTCCTAGAAATCCATCTCTTTTTCCTTTGGTGTACTCTTGAATAACTAATCTTCTTAGGTCTGGACGTCCTTTAGTCCAATATGTCGGAACCTTTGAGGGATTTCGTTCCATCCAAGCAAGCCACATGTCGTCAGTGGGAAACCTTTCAATGTCGGTCCTATGTTCAATTGAGGTTGCAGACATAGATTTTAGTTCTTTGATAGGAGCCTTGTTTTGGTTCGTATCCCCTTCTATCTTTGTAGGAGGAAAGAAGATATCATTCGTAACAAGTGATCGTTTGGATTCTGGAAGGAATACTCTGTAGTGATGGTTGTAATTGGCGTATCCGGTGAGAATTGCCCTTTGTGCTCTTGGTTGAAGCTTCATTCATGCAAGTCTTTGCTGTTTCGGAATATGTATATAGCATTCACGTCCAAATAACTGAAGGTGCGAGATCGATGGTTTATTTCCGTGAAATAATTTGTATGGAGTTCGATCCTTGACTGCTGTATGATGTTGTTGGTTCTTGAGATATACTGAAGTTGCAACTGCTTCTGCCCATAGTTTCTTATTGTATTTTGGAGCACTCTCAAGCATAGCTTGAAGTGATTCTGTAATGGTTCTATTGAGTCTTTCAGCCATACCGTTTGATTCTGGGGAGTAGGGAGGAGTGAATTCGTGAATAATCCCCTTCTGTTTTAGGTATTCCTTCAGTTCATTCGATATGCATTCACCACCATTGTCAGTGCGAAAATGTCTGGGTGTTGAGTTATACTGTAACTCTATTTCTGTGATGAAGTCCTTAAGGATTTGTGTTGTTTTGGACTTCTCTTTCATAAATTTGACCCAAGTGTATCGTGTCGCATCATCAATTAGAGTGATATAGTATAATGAACCTCCATAAGAGGGGACTAGAAAGGGACCTGACAGATCTGAATGGATAAGGTCGAACTTTTTCCTATCTTTTGGAATTGTGGTAGGTCGTGGTGAGGGTGAAGATCCATAAAAGCGACAACCACACCAGCAAAAACGTTTTTCGAAAATAAGTCAACAACCACAACAGCTATCGACAAACGGACACTGCGAATCGATTCCTTACCCCTGATTACCCCCCCTACGATAGGGCATCTCTTTCACAGGACCTCTATTGTTGTTGGGTGGAAAACTGAGCCCCTTACCCCTCTTTTTCCCCCCCCTGCAAAAGAGCCCCCACCGATAATTCAACAACCAATTCTTTTCCAATTGACTTCATACTTTGGGAGCATTGAGTCTACATATAAACGAGGCCCACGCTGCATTTTCAGACCAATAGCTCAAGAATTGCAATAGTTACAAAAATTCATCGAAAAGTCGCTTTTTCACACCTCCCCCCCTTCTGTCTCAACGGAATCAACTCCGATTTACAAACGGACAACGGCAATCGATTCGGCGGCCCTGAAAGCCCTTAGAACGAACCTTCCATACCTCCCTACAAGTCCCAGACTGTCTGGGCCAAAATTTCTCGAAGCCAAAAACACGATTTCGAATTCCATTGTTTCTCTACCAGTTGTTATCCGTTCGGAACGCCCTTGATATCGCAGTCTCGACACACTTCCAGGTATACCCTGCCGAAGTTTCAGCTTCATCGGACAAGAATTGGGTTGGCAATACTCGATTTTCAGATTTTCGCACTTTTTACATACCCTTCTTTGGAACCTATTGGCCACCGGGCCCCAGCAGACCTATCAGGGTGTAGGCGACAACGTCCAGCTACGTTGCCACCATTGACACCCAGAGTCTTTGGGTGGTTCCTCCAGAGTTAAGTTGCACTTCCTTTCTTGCAGTGGTTTTACAGCCCCATCACATAGCAGGCCTCTTAAAGGTTCTCTTGGCGCTACGAGTGTCTCTGTATCTGCTGTGAGGAAACAAAGACTCTAGTACAAGGCTCCAACACCTTGCTAGAACAAAGGAGGTGAAGCTCTAACCCCCTCTGGGTACAGGTGGTACCGAGGCCACATATAACAACATTTACTCGCCAGATTTTACCAATTTCAAAATACTTAGAAAATTACAATAACTGTAACATATATTGAATACAGTGAGCTCTGGCAAGACAATCATGTCAGACCCTATGCCACCCCCACCTCCACCTGGTGCCTCCAGTATATATGGAATGCATCTCTACCCAAATCCAAGTTCAGACCCACTCTCCACAATGGACGCCCCAGCTGTATCAAGTACAGCCCATACGGGCTACATATCTAAACGAGGACGGAAGGGCAAACACAGTAGTTCACGCAGGCTGCAGTGGAACTCACCATACCCACAGCTCAATATTTCTCGTGCACGCTCCAGCACACGTAGGACTATCGGTTCAGCTCATAACAGAGTAACCTCTGGACCACCCCAACTATCATCCCCACCTCAACAACCAACGAATCCAGACAACTTCAATATCGGAAACTCTGGAAATGCAGATCTGAATATTGGAGATGCCCCAGAGGATGACGAGATTGATGACCAAAGCTCTGACGATGATGATGATTCTGAAGATGAAGACTATCAAAATCCTGTTGCCAACCTATTGGATCCAAGTGACGAATACGAAGACCGAATCCATAAGGTATTCAAAGCTATTCTTGAACCACTTCACAAGGATATTCTTAAAATCAACAAACGCCTTACCACCCAAAACCGAAAATTGGCAACTCGCTTGACCTCAATCGAAACCAAACATAAAATTGCCCTCAACACCATTGCCACCCTTGGACAACGAGTTGAATATCTTGTTCAAATTCAAGCCTCACAGAAAGATGCACCACCAGCACCTCCAGACCTACTAACACCAGCAGTTCCAGAAGGGACTTCCCCAAAGCCCACATTATGGTCAGCAATTGCATCAGCATGCGCAAAGACAGACCCCCTGAAAGACAAGAATGGACGTACTCTCAACCCCCGCCCCCTTACCAAAGAACACTGCACACTGGTAATTGCCCGACACAGTGATCAACCAGTCACTGCCGACCTTACCCAACTGAAACTTGCAATCAACGCCACCCTCTGCAGGTGTCAGGCTGACCCCTTGGCCAATATCGGCCATGTTTCCGCAAACCACAAACACAATCTGGTCCTCCTTACTGCTGATGCATGCCCTGTTGAATTAGTACTAGCTCACAAAGCTGCTATTGAGGAAACAGTTCACTCAGTTGATACAAATACCCAGAGTCTCAAAAAACAAGAAACCTGGATCCGAATGATGGTTCATTCCATCGATATTAATATGTTTCCCGAGTATGAAACGGGAATACAATTGTTGAAAGAAGATATTGAGATGAACAACAATCATATCAAGCTCACAACCATACCACGATCTTTGACTAAGCCAGAGACACGACCTCATAAAAGAGCAACCACAATGGTTATTGCAGTCCGCACTGAACACGAAGCAAAGCTTATACAAGACCACGGAGTTCAAGTAGACGGAAAAACACGCAAGGCTGAACGATATGTGGTATCCTGACCAACTGATCAATGTACTAATTGTCAACAATCTGGCCATTCCTACCTTCGATGCAAACAACCTGCCATATGTAATATATGTGGCGAACCTCACACTACCACTTCCCACTCATGTGGATCATGTCCCAGCAAAGGGAAACAATGCGACCATGATATTCTCAAATGTTCCAACTGCAAGGGATATCATCGGGCCAACGATTCCAAATGCCCAACAATCACCACCCTCCGTACCGAAGCACGTGCAAAGTTTATGAAAGACCATCCAGTCCTCACCCATACCTAAACAACCTTCTTATTCATCAACCAAAATTCGAATTATGCAACATAATTGCAACCGTTCCTCCTTAGTTATCAATACACTTCTTGACATTGCAGTTTGAACGGCCGACCTTCTTTTACTCCAAGAACCTGGATTCAACCCAGACAACACATTCATTACAATACACCCAGGATTTGAGCTTCTGATACCACCTAAAAACTTAAGAAAACACAATAGGACAATTGCCTATGTGGCCAAAAACAATCCCTATATCAAATGCTCCCCACGAACCGACATCAGCCAGGATCCAGATATTCAAGTACTTGAAATATCAACTCCCTCAATTTCACCAATCACAGTCTTCAATATTTATAATGAACATGAAGGATCCTCCAACCTCTATACCATCCCAAGAAGCTTCACCAATATCCCATTGCCTGAACGATGTATTATTGCCAGTGATATGAATGCCTATCATTCATGGTGGAATTCACAAATCAAAACACCCAAACGCGCAGACGAAATTGTTCATATCATGGGAAGGAACAACTTTTCCCTCCTCAATGAACCGGACACCCCAACATACTATTACCGAACTGGTAAGGGAACCTCCGTTATCGACCTTGCCTTTACATCACAGGCTATCTATGACTCAGTTATAAACTGGGCAGTGGATGACAATGCTTCAACTGGTTCAGACCATGCAACAATTCGATTCGATATTGTGGCAGAATCTGAACTAGTTACCACCGACTCCAACACGATACGATACAACTGGAACAAAACAGAATGAGATATATTTTCCAAAACTCTCAATACACTTTTCCAAGCCTCACGAATGGTCTGGCAATACCTGCACGAACAGCCGACTGAATCAAACCTCGACAAATCTGCTGAACTACTACGAGACATGATTCTCGATGCAGTAAAGGCATCTACCCCTGTCCTTCAACTTACAACGCATTCAAAACGCTGTTGGACACCCCAACTCAGAATCTCCCAAACAAATATGAACCGAGCCCAGAAGCATTGGAAGAAAACTCGCCTCGATAGCGATCCTATCAAGTTCAAAGCTGTTCGCAACCAATACTTCTGAGATATTCGCACCTCCAAAACATCAATGTGGATTGAATTTTTAGCAAATGCACAAGGCACCGAAATATTCACTGCCCTCCGTTATATCAAACCAAGGAAAACCCAGAGAACACTACCCCTGTCATTCTCCAACACAACAGCTGTTACTTTTGAAGAAAAGGCTGCCCTTTTCCGATCTACAATGTTCCCTCCCCCACCAGTCGCACCCCCCCCGACTAATGTCACCAATCGACAAACTCTGCCATGGGTCACATTTACTCCCACCGAAATCAAAGAAGCAATTTATACCTCTGCACCATGCAAAGCCCCCAGACCTGATGGACTTCCCTTTCACTGTCTCCGAAATGCCTACTTAGCAGCTACCGAACAATTCAACAGTCTGTTTACATTACTCGGAATCACAGAATACCACCCCACCTGCTGGCGACAAGCAACGACTGTAATTATTCCCAAACCAGGAAAACCTGATTATTCAATACCTAAGGCCTACCGACCTGTTGCTCTTCTCAATTGCGTTGGGAAGATCCTTGAAAAGTTGATGGCAAACCGACTTGCATATATGGCTGAAAAATACAACCTACTACACAAAGATCAAATAGGGGGACGAAGACAACGTTCTGCTATTGATGCCACCATGGCACTTACACATGAAATTGAACAAGGAAAGCATGCAAAAGAAATCACCACTGCCCTCTTTATGGATGTAAGCGGCGCATTTGACAATGTATCCAAAGACCGTCTCCTCCAAATCCTATGACAACTGGGCTACCCAATACCAATTCTATTGTGGGTAGAACACTTCTTATCCAACCGCACAACAGCACTGGCATTTGATGGAAGAAAGGAAGACCTCAGTCCTGTCCGAATAGGGATCCCCCAAGGATCACCCGCATCACCAATTCTCTTTCTCCTGTATCCGAGTCCTCTCTTCTACGAACTCACAACCCAACACCCCTACTTCTGGACTCCAAGCTACATTGACGATGTTGCCATTGTGGTTCGAAGCAAATCAAAAGCCTATAATGCACGTTGCCTGGAAGCAGCTGCACGAACAGCTTTCAAATGGGCCGCAAACAATGCTGTACGATTTGACGACTCAAAGTCAGAGATGATGCACTTCCACAACAAACCAAACAGCGATACTACAGACGATGAAACGATTACCCTACCCAATGGCACAATGATCTTCCCTGGCACCAAGGGCAACAGTCCGGACGTTTATTTAGTTATTTATTTATTCATCATACAGTATGCAGTCCGCAGGGTATGGCCGGTGAGGTACAAACAAATAACCAAGAACAAGCATAACAAATGAAACTGAACAAAGGAAAAACGAAAAACTCCTGGCTAGGTAGTATCGCTCCGCAGCCTTCTGTCACCCCTGCTCTAGTTACAAAGAAATATTCAAGAAATCATAGTGGTCTGTAACACACTTCGTACAATATGAAAAATATGTCAGTTTCGTTCTGTCTGGTCCTGCATATCATGCGGGTTCTCCCCCTGGAGTTTACCCTCCTCCACCCTTCCCCTTTCTCCTTTTCTCATTCTATCCCACTCCGTCTACCCCCGCCAATTCTTCCTCACACCCCTCATCATCCTCTCCACTCTCGCTCGGATGTTCCTCCTCCTCGTTGTTGACAGTTCCCTGACCCGCAATCCGATTGTTACCCTGCCCAAGGTATTCATCATCGCGGAATTGACCCAGATACCACCTTCGGGTTGCTATATGTGTGTCATGCAGAAAATGTTTCAAAGGTTTCATTGCTTTGTCGGTGTATAGAAGATGCTTCCAGAGATATCGAGGGTGAACCACTCCAAT
>MU122413.1:35830-50096 GCA_014904905.1 Wilcoxina mikolae CBS 423.85 | reverse complement strand
GTTTGTCGATAGCTGTTGTGGTTGTTGACGTATTTTCGAAAATCGGTTTTGCTAGTGTGGTTGTCGTTCTGTGGACATTGCGAGGCCATAGGTGATGAGAATATATCTCAATGTGATTTGAGAAGAAAAGGTCTGAATAAAGCTCAGGTGTACCTGGAGAACATCTTTTTTCTTATAGGAAACTGAAGGTGATACAGTGGTTCGCATCGAAGAGGATAACATGTTCATTCCCACTGAAGTTGAGGAGCACCTGATCTGCTAATCCTTATACTGAGTTCAGGGATCTGTTAGTGAGACGAACGGGTATTCGGGCTTCAGGACTGCTTACAATTGTGAGGTGGCTAGATCAAGACTTACACGTGGTTGAGCTAGATGCAACTCCATGCTCTACATCAGAGTTTTCTGGAGTGCCTGCATTGTGAAGTGACTAGATTCAGACTCCTATGTAGTTGAGCTAGATGCAAGCCTATACTCTGCATCAAAGGTTTCGGGAGTGCCTGAGCTGCTGATATCTGCTATGTCGCCTGTTATAATAGCCAACCAACCACACGGAATGGTCTGGATACGCGACAGCTACCACTGTTCTTACCGTTGGGATACCGGTGCTTCCCATTCCCTTTTGGATTCAACATTGCCCCAGGAAATCTGTTGCCTTCAATGGTCCTCGAATATGTCTAATACCCTGCCATAAGAGTAGCAGCAATCAAAGGATTGACACTTTCGTTTGTATTTTCGTTGCACATTAGCACTGTGTCTTGTGGTGCCGTACTCAGTTACCAGTAGCTCGACATGTTCGAGCATGCACAGTACAATGTCGGCAGGCTCGGTTCGACTAACCAGAGCTCTAATAGGCGAACCGTAATGAATCATCTTAGTTAGCGGCCGATAGTCCTCTCTATCAATCTGGAGGATGTACTGCTTCAGGATCCAGCTGCCGCCGTGATCGTGCTGGGCAAAGTCGCATTCCTTGTCACGGGACAGCATCGGAATCTGAGATGCACCCCCTGGGCAGTTTCCATTGCTCAAAATTGGAAACCCGCAGCGATCGAACTTGTGCAGTACGGCGCCGCAGCTATATGCAATCTCAAGCTGAATGCACATAGTATTTTCTGTAGTGTGAATCATGTCTAACCAGATACAGTCAGTTCACCTGCAGACAAGATTAGTGTTGGCAACGAAGCGGATCGGTTCGTCGCGGATCGAACCAGGGCGCGGTTCGATCCGGATTCGATCCGAGATTTGGACGAAGTTCCGAGGTTTGTCCGAACCGGTTCGCGAACCATCTATCTTCGAGCGATAATAAGTAAGCGAGTTCTTGTCCGATCGGCTCGATTTTTAGCGCATCTTGTAGCGGGAGAGGTTAGTTACAAGATGCGCTAAAAATCGAGCCGATCGGACAAGAACTCGCTTACTTATTTTTGTTCGCAGTTGTAGGCCGAAATGGTGGGGTTTGTGGCGAAAGGCTTGGCAAGGATCCGGTTCGCGCGGACCAAATCGGTTCGTCAATTGTACGAACCCCGGGCGGTTCGTTGCCAACACTAGACAAGATCCGGTGGGGGAAAGCATACACTGAATGGTAGATAGAATGGGGGCTTTAGTCCTGGTGAAGCTGTGATGATTCGAATGGCAGGCAGGCGGGTTAAGCTGTAGGTGTGCAGATATGATACAAAGGGACGAGATGGAATGCAGCAGAAGGGACAAAAGTATCATGATATGTTGGCGGTTGCCAGGGAGATGCTCCAGGCCGCACCTAACTCCCATTCGGAACATTCGAGTGAATATCAGCTGCTATGATGTCGAACCTAAGCATCTATTCTGACTCAATATATGCATACTCTGGAAGCTTTGAGCTGGAGCTGAGTCTGTCGCGAAAGCTTGGGCAGGCCGAGCGCACAAATGAAACATTGCTAGTACCGCATTGGAAGCTGAAAGTATCGGTAGAGCATAGTCTCGGTGTGTGGAAGATGCACTGGGAATAGGGTGGGAAATTAGGATCGAATGTATTGCTATTTTGAGTACGATCCGAACTGTGCAGTCCATGCCTTCGCTTACTATATCTGGTTTTGGGCAACCAGGTCTCACCTGTCAGCTCGACCACTGGGCTCCCTCACCCTCGACCACCACCATTAGTAATTTTTCACAACTGCATTCTGTTTCTCACGTGATATCAAGTGGATATATACTGTAACCCAAAGCCATCAATTCACTAACATCTAGACCTAGTGACACATGAGAGATAATAGAGATACAGAAAATGTAGCCCATTTTGAAGAAGAAACCCAGTAACAGCCCAAATAATACCACCACCCAAACTCCATACAACCACAAAGAATACTTCCAGATGCACCCCAGCAAATCAAACAAACATTCTAAACAACCCATCAATGAAATCCCAAATCCAAGCGCACCTAGACCTTTCAACCACAAAGAATACTTCCAGATGCACCCCAGCAAATCAAAAAAACATTCAAAACGACCCATCAATGAAAACCCAAATCCAAGCGTACCTAGAAACACTTGAGCAGCTATTCCGATTGCGACAACATCCCAGCCTGAATGGGAGTCTCCTCAATGCGTATTTTGGGAACGTTGTAGACATCCTCCTTGCTTATTATTGGACGATTCATCAGTCCATGCAAAACACATAGCTGAGTAGTACTATTGACCATATGGAGTGCAGTCACTCTATCATCGAAGCCGTTTGGACCAGTATTGACAAGCCAGGTGTCAGGCTTACGCATCTGACCCAGTCGCACAATCTGTCCAAAAGCTCGCCGCTGCTGGTTGAGAACCCAAGCATTCTGAAGAATCACCGCATGATTGGCAGCAACGAGATTCAGTCCAGTGCCCCCAATCTTGGTGGTGGTAATGAAGAGGGATCACAATTGGGAATTCTGGAAATCGCTCATAACTTCGCTGTGCCTGTTAGCAGAATCTTCGGAGACCATGCGAATGAACTGGATGTCTTGGTTGAAATGGCGATGAATGCACGATGACAGATGGTGAACCAGGCTGGGCAAAGGACAAAAAAGTACAGCCTTCTGAGGAAGCGGTGAAAGGACAGGAGAGTCTGTACTAGGCTGGTCTTCCATCTCAGGAACAGTTGCCGAACCGCTGATCAACTCACCGAGGAACGATTCACGGAGCCATCTGAAAATAGGTCACTCCACAAAACTGCTGGCATCCCACTGTTCCTTGCAACTGCCAGCGGCAAAATGATAACCTTCTTGCTCCTACGGTAGCGACAAGCAAGCAAGCTACAAGCGATGAATGTGCCCGGCGACCCAATGCTGACCTCCAAGCATCTGCCTCTTGAGTCGGGTGACAACATCACGGAGCGGCTTCTGTTCTTCCTGAGACCACTCCAGCATGACTGGATGGAAATCCTCCAATGGGATATAAACCAGGGGTGCACCTGAAGCCAGCCGCAACTCTGTCCATTGGCGGATTGTCCATGGGTAAGCGACTTCGGTCATCCCAGAGGCAGCTTCCAGCTGAGCTTCAGAGGAACTTCCTTTGGCGACGACGGTTTGAAGGGCGGTGATCGCTGACATCAAAGCCTCGGGACCATGTTCTTCTACTGCTCCCTCATTCTCAGGTACATCTGGAATTGTCAACAGCCACCGGGTTGTGTTTCCCCAGTCCTTCAGTGAGTAGTAGGCCAGCATCACCATAACTTGCACTTTGAAACCAATTTGGGCTTCAGATGCAATGGACCAACCCTTGAACTTCGGACCTTTAAAGCGGTATGCCTCATCAAAGATTCCCCACGACCACTGGCAGTTCGTAAGCTGGCGCAATGTATTGTTCCCATTTCTTTGCGCCCGGCTCGTAAACATATCGTAGGTGATCATGTGGATGTCCCACCATCTCTCGGGATATTCCACACAGATGTTGAGGTGTGTGTGAGTCATGTCATCAGGATCTTCTGTGTAGAGATCGCGCACGGAAAACGGAGTCCCTTTTGTGATGGTATTGATTGCACCGATGAATGTTGGCCGGACACTTGGGAGCACCACACAGAGTACCGGATTCCATGGTGGGAAGTCAGTCGTCTGCTTATCATTAAGCAACTGGAGAAGACGACGAGGAACAGGGTTAGGGTGAGTGCAAGGGTACCATTGCTTCTGTACAGCACTGAGGTATGAGAAGTCCGTTTCCACCGCCTGACACCATCTGCCAAGCGAGAGGTTAAAGAGCACCTGTAGTTGTGTCTCATGGTGATTTGTCACATCCTCCGTAATTGACTTGGCATAAAGAGCCACCGCCAAGACGGTGAACATCTTCCCAAGTCCCATTTCATCAGCCAGGAGCACCCCAGGAAGGTCCACTTCGAAGATCCATCTCCGCACAATGAACCAAATCGTCCAGATATGATGTGTAAGAAATCATACTTCTGGAAATTGCTTCACGGTGTACTGTGGCCCTCGAATGGCATCCGCAGGTGAATCTCCACGTGGTACAACACCAAGTAATGCAACTGCTTCTTCAAGACACTTGTGCTCGAAGGCGTTGTTGACAGTAGCCATGAGAGCATCAGACAAAACTTGCCCTGGCTCGTCACCTTGAGGCACGATCAGCTCTTTGGCGAATTGTGAATCGCTGTCTAGAACTTTGGTGCTCTTAATTTCCTTCCCCAGGAGGGCAAGAGGACCTGGTACCCGTGGCACAGGCAAATCGGCGTAGTCATTTAGCTGGGCTGGGGCCCTCCTCTTGCTGGGTGTATCAGGTGGTGCACTGGGGGTTCTGAGAGACTTCCTTTTGGGTGTTTGTGGGGGTGCTCCCTACAAGGAATTCCAGTTAGCCCAGAACTTCATTCATCACTTCAGGTGCTCCTAACTTACTCCCTCTCCATCATTGCTTTTCTTGGGCTCCTCCACTAACAAGACGTTCTCAGGCGAATCCTCCCCATCTCCATTCCAAAGATTCGCCTCAAGGAGCAGAGTTTTTGCTTCAGGTGCAACTGCACGGAAGTTCTGGACCTCTCCATTCCACGTTTCCTGGTTCCAAACACTGCCACAAAACTTCTCCCGAACTGCATCTCCGGCGTTTTGAGCAGCTTCTTCACTCAACTGGAAGTGATATACAGTCTGGAGAGTGAATGGGCCATTCGGCTTTGCCTCAGTGATCCACTTCAGAAGTTGGGAATATTCTTCAAGTCCTTGAAATGACCTGAATGGAGACCCAGAAGTGGCATCTCCACGCATCCGCACTACAAACGACTTGTTTTGGATATGGGCCACCTCAATGTTCGGCCCTTTGGGAGGACGTTCATCACTGCTACCCCCCACCTTGCGCTTCCTACCACCTCCCTTCCCTTTCTTTTTGTCACCTTATATGGTCCCGGTAGCTGTCTCTCGCAGGCGGTTGCAGAGATTTCGGATGAAATGGTGAATCCAGTCATACCTGAAACTCTCAGAATCATCAAACCGGTCAAGAGGTAGGAAGACCTTATAACACTGGATGAAATCTGGGATAGCTGCTCCCCAAAGTTTGAACACGGTGCGCCCCTCGATCTGTCTCCTTCTCAAGCTGAGTGGTCCCATCACACATTGACGGTGCTGAGGAATCAGCCATTCCTGCCGGACATGAAACTCAAACCTGGAGATGTCACTTTTCCCAGGAGTGTCACTTTCCATGGACCCCTGCTTAACTTGACCCATCTTAACCATGAGTTGCCCGGTGGTGACTTGAGCCCCAGCGACAGTGGGCGGCTTTTTTCCATCTCGAGTTCCATCGGGTGGAAAAATGTCGGCTGGGGCTGTCTGACCCTGGTAAACACCAAGAGTGATCTGCTGCCGGCGTTGACCGAAGGGGATGTTAGAAGTTGGGGTCCATGGCGACAGTTTAAGTAGCGCTTTGGTCCATCTCCATTGTCCAGGGGCCACACTTCCTTCAGTCTCGCTGGTCTCTTCAGAAGTTGCAGTTTCCAGCCTAGGCGTCGGTGCTCCTGGTGCTCCCGACTGTGCTGGAAGTGGTTGAGGGGAGGAGGTGGAGGAGGGTTTGTGGACCATGAGCCTGGAGCAACTGGTGGTCTTGGTGGAGGGGGAGGAGGATGTGGGGTGTACCAGGGCCCTTTAGCTCCAGATGGACGGGGAGGAGGATGTGGGGTGTACTGGGGCCCTTCAGCTCCAGGTGGAGGGGGAGGAGGATGTGGGGTGTACCGGGGCCCTTCACCTCTAGGTGGAGGAGAAGGGGGATGTGGGGTGAAGTGGGGTCCGTCCGCTCCAAGTGGACCTGGCCGTGCAGGGGGAGGCAGCGGTGTGTGCCGGTCTTTGTCAGGTGGCGGAGAAATTGGTGGGTTTGGGTTCGCTGAAGGTGGTGGTGGTGGTGGTGCTGATGGTGATGGTGGTGGTGGTTGTGGTGGTGGTGGAGGTGGTCGGGGTGGAACCCGTTCGTATGGAACCCAGGTTTGTCAGTACCCATTCCACATGTACCGTCTGTCAGGGCTGATCATCAGTGGTGCAGTATACAAAGGATAGTTGTTCAGTGGTTGCGGTTCATATTGCGGTTCCTCAGTTGGCGGCCGGAGCGGTTCATAATCGGGATTGAGATGCCAGGCAAACCCGTCCCACATATGAGACCCATTACTGCTAAGCTGGTAGTTCGTGCTGGGTCGTTGTGGAGGTATGCCACCATAATATTGATATGGATGTCCTGGATTGGTCGGAGAGTGGTTGTTGGAGGGGTTGAGCTGTGATATGATGTATAGAAGTAGTGACGAAGAGGAGGTTAGGAGGTTCAGAGCATTTTCCTAAAAGCTATAGTACCTACAGTAGCCGCTGAGAATGAGGTAGTGTGATGGGCTGCATTTGTGGGAGGCAAGGTATGTTTATATACCAAAGCCCACCCAACATCTGCTACAATTCTGAAGCTACAACAAACATATGAACACCCGCAATCGCTTTGTTTCACAAACTTCTGATACATGTTTTCGTCACCCATTGTCTGCTAGGAGCGTTCAAGTTGATCACTATATGAAAGGTGGGGTATCACCCCTGCCACTTGGTTGCAGTTTCTCAAAGCCCACCCAACTTATGCTACGATTCTGAAGCTACAACAAAAAAAACATATGAACACCCACGATCGCCTTGCTTGTTGAAGTTTGATACTCGAAATCAGCCTACTGCCTTGCAAGACAGGTGCTTGCTTTTACAGGTATCCATCTCTCGTATAACAAAGCAGGTGACCTGCATGAAACCCTGTAGGTGGTTGCAGATTCTGGGAATATACTGAAAATGTACCACATATCCGAACATACAACACTATCTAGAGATGGGAAACTCCGATTATCCAATGCCTATCAAACTCATGTGCCTTGCTATTAGAAGGGAGCTGCATGATTAGATGCGATCTGAGCCCTGCCGTCACCTACTGGTGCATCTAGACCTCTGCGTGGAGGTTTTGGTGGGGTGCTCGTGACGAAAATCGTAGGCTTCGCAGGGGTTAGGTATGGGAACTCAATCACTTTGAGGGGTACAAACAATTTGTCGGTTGAAGTGATGTAGTTGTTTGTCTGTTTCCAGACTAGTCCTATCAAGCCCGCATGTCATATGGCACGGAGCCTCATCTCGCTGCAGGGGTGTGCAACATGAACCTTTGGTAGCTTTCTTTACCCCTGAATCGGTGCTCCTCACCATGGACCATAGACTCGTCGCACCCCATCTACCATTCACCATACACTCATCGTACGCCATCTACCATTCACCGTACACTCGTCGCACCTCATCTACCATTTACCATGCACTTGTCGCACACCATCTACCATTCACCATACACTTGTCGAACCATCTACCATTCACCATACATTCGTCGCACCCCATCTACCATTCACCATACACTCGTCGCGCCCCATCTACCGGAGATACTGTAACAACGGTAAACAGTATGAGTCGTCGGGCAAACCAGTTCTTATGATTGCGATGCACACTATGTGGAAAGTGGATCGGCAATTCCAGTGGTCTTGCTCATCAGTATCGAAATGATCACCCAGAAGGGTTTGACGACATGGGAGAGGTAATGGAACGACCTGGAACAGAAGCAAATTGGAGATCTAGTAAGTAGCGAGATGAGCAAAGTAAGAAGTAAACGAATGCTGGAGAACCTGACAGTTGCCAAGGGTTCATACCAGCTACGCTCACCTCCGAGAGCGCTCCCATACCCGAGCTACCAGAAAAACACAATGTCACAATTGTAACCACGAGAAAAGTCACACACACAGAAGTGTATGTAGAGGCCGTACATGGGAAGTGGTGGGAGAGGCTACAAGCCTCTACGACAAACACCAGAAATCCAATTGGAACCCATGGCATCCTTTTGCAAATGAGTTCAATTATCAACAACCCCATACTCTGGAGACACAAAGCAAAACATGGGTAAACGACTATCTGCGGCGCGGCCTGGAGGACTTCCGTACGACTTCGTTCCAGACATCATCTGAGCTCTTGGAGCTGTGGAGCTGCCTCGACTTCGGACTGGGAGCAGAGAGTTGGCTTCAGGCGCCTGGAAAATATTGCAACATATACTGCAGGGACATTTTCAAGTGCATCCAGTTTCTTTTGGGGCATTTACCGTTTGCGGAGCACCTGGATTTCACCTTGGTGAAGCTGAACGATTCGGCTGATGATCGAATCTATAGTGAGATGAACTCAGCAGAGTGGTGGTGGGAAACTCAGGAGCAACTACCTGATGGTGCGACAATTGTGCCAGTAATCTTCGCCTCGGACAAACTCCATCTCACGAATTCGTCCGGCGATAAGAGCACCTGGCCGCTATATATGAGTATTGGGAACATTCAGAAAGATGTTCGTCGTACAGCATCAAGGTGTGCCTGGATTCTGGCGTGATTTATTCCACTTCCACCGAAAGGCACAACTGATATGGACTCTTCATGGCACCATACGATCCATACCATCCTGAAACCGCTTAGAGAAGTGGATATCAGTAACACTGGTTACGAGTGGGATTGCACCAACAGTTTCAAACGTACCTGCTACCCATTGCTAGCAACATGGATTGAGGACTACCCAGAGATGGCAATGATCACGAAGATAGTCCGTGGAGCATACCCTGTGTGTGAAGTACCGAACGGACCTGAGATGGGCCATGGCAAAGGAATTCGCAACTGGGAGACTCGATGAACGTCACGCTATCGGGAGCACCTGGAGGAGAATCGACTTGATGAATTCAAAGAGATGTATCTGCAACCGACTTCGATTCTCTTCTGGGATTTTGCTCCGTGCAATGTCTATCGCCTTTGGCAACAAGATGCGCTTCACAAACTCTATTTGGAGATCGTGAAAGATCTCATCAACTGGCTGTTGGAATACCTCACCGATCGAGGCTTGAAAGCTGAATTCGATACCCGGTTCACCTCAGTTCCACACTATCCGAACATGTTGCGTTTCTCCAAACCCTTTGATGCTCTGAAGAATGAATCCTGACATGGCAAGGAAATCCGAGAAATGCTCAGGAGTCTATCTGCAGTATGTGCTCCCCTACATTCCAACGACGTTGCAAGGAAAACAATCTCAGAAAGTGCATCTGATACAGAGGTTATGAAAACGATTCGGGAACTGATTGAATTTTCTTTACTAGCCAGCCAGCGAACGAACTCGGATATCTCGTTGAAATACCTCGACGAAGCTCTCCAAAGCTTTTACAAGTACAAACAAATCTTCACTCCTCAACATGGTACTTAGGCTCGGACAAGGCGTTCAGAAAGCGACTTCCAAGGGCAGGCAGCAAAACTTAAAGAGGTGGCGATGGAGAAGATAGAGAGAGATCTTCATAGGAAGATTTATGGTATCACAACTGGACAGCGGAGAACTTTTGAGGCGCGCCTGAAAGAAGAGCAGCTGCGCGCCACTACCTGTAATGTAGTGGAGCGGGCGACAACAATGGTACGACTTGAAGCAGAGCTCTACAGAGTGTCTACAGACCAGCTTGCCCGGTTTGGCCAGTTGTTTAATGACACCCCGGACTGCCGGCCGAGCTAGCCGTAGACCGGCAAGCAATTTTGCTCGAGAACTTGAACGAGAATGTCACACCATAATGACTGCTGTGTTCGGTGCATCGAAGGTCACTGTCGCTGTAAAGCCGGAGTTCGAGCGGCGCCTGGGGGAAGCTGAGAAAGCAGCAACACATTGGTCAGAGGAGTGCCAACAAGTGGTTGCCCAGCGTCTGGAGATAGAGGTTCACGGGGCAAGCCAGGCAGCTCAAGCTGCTTTTCTTCACCCCATGACGGAGAAGCGCCAGAAGTCTGATCAGGAATGGGACTGAAGGAAAGGTCCGAATTAATGGAAGCAGTTAACACTGCAATTCTATGACTTCGGAAAACCAGAAATGCACCTCCTCTGTCGTTACCGCAAGTTCATCACCAGGATGGGTGCTCCTGATAATGTTTCAACTGACATCTTAGAACTCATGCAGATTACGAACGTCAAGGAAGCGCACCGTACCAGCAATGCGGTCAACTTCATGCTACAGCTTCTTCAGCACAATGATCGCTACACCATAATGGACTAGATGGAACAGACTCTTCGGTCGCTTGCTTTGTACCGATGGTGCGTCGAGGAGAGTTCAGTACTCATTAATATGATGACCGGTCGAGAGGAACAGCAAATGACCAGGTGCATCCGGCAGAAAAGTATCCTTGCCGGCGAATCTGAACCTTTGATTAGACCCAGTACACAACCTCTGCGGCAGTTTAAAATTTCAATATTTGTGCAAGTTCATGGTCTTTCAAGCGGATATCACGAGCTGAAACAGCTGAAACCTTCAACATCCCGACATTGCCATAACTTGTCAGGCAGCATCTGCATGAGATCTGGGCCCGTGATGCGGTCAGTGTGATCTGGGGCTGCGGAAATGAGTTTAAGGAAGACGTAACCTTACAACCTCACAATAAGGTCACTTTCTACAGGCCGGAATTTCATAACCCTCAGCAGATGAACTGGATCCTGCTCGACTGCAGCGTTGAGGGTACGCCAGATGGAGAGACGCTCAGGCGGCCACCGCAGGTGATATAGATGCCCGTGGGCAAATATACGGATGATGTACTCCGCAGGTGCCGTCCCACATTTCCCGTTCTATAATTCACCTTTTCACTACCGCCCAGGACCTCGCTGTTAAGTGGGACGATTGCGAGGACTGGCAGCCGGCTATTGCAGCAGCACCCTCATTTCCTTTCATCCCTTCAAACCTGGGTTGGTAGAACATCACCGCTGGAGTTGGCTGTTGTTGTCGGCACACAGTTCGAGTATCATTTGGGGCACCCACAAGATGTGGATGGGTTCGTCAGAGTGGTAAAGGAATCAACACTACATGTTATTGCCGTGGAGGTAATTGAAGGGCCGTGCCACTTGGTCCCTGAGATCCGGGCAGCGACAGGGAACGGTTCGGTATGGATTGTAAATAATCAAGTGGATTTGGATACCTACTGGGATGTATATTAAGACAAAACACATGTGGACGAAAGGTTTGGAGCCACCTCTACCATTTATCCAAAAGAAGGAGAGGAGTCTCACGCCGGGGTGCGCTCGAAATTCAGCTGGTGTATATAGACAATATATTAGTGCAATGCGATCTAGAGATGTCTATTTATACAAATCTCTCGTGACGATACTTGAAGTAGCAGTGATGAATTGACAGTATGATCTACGAATGGAGTCACATATGATGCCAATTGGCAGTGAGGGGTATGGGGCATCAGAGAGGCTCACGGAGCAGAGTACGCGAAGGTGCAAGTTGGTGGACCTCCAGGAAGTGGTAAGAATGCTGTGAGATATTGCTGTACGATTGTAGAAGGTTTACGGGTGCACCGAAAGCTGACTGGAGCGTGTCGAAGCATAACAAAATGATACGGGAGGGTTTGGGAGCCTCCAGAGCCCCAAGGAGAATCCCGGAAGGTGGGTGCCAGGCCAGGGATGAAATTACATTTTCCTGATGTGGACTTGGAGAAATCAGAGTCGATTAGACATTCTCTTCTTGCTTTCAACTTCTATTCTTCTCTTCTTATAGATTTCAGCCCGGTACAAATTCTGTAGGTACAGGTTTTACCACCTACCACTGGAGGTGGATTTCCCCATACACCGAATCCGATGTGAGGCTACCGTGTTGGCACTGATCGGTCATGCAACTAATTCAGACGTACAACGGTGAATGAATCTCATGTTGTTCTTTTTTATGTATATACATCATGCAATCCAGGAGATCAGCAGATAAAGAGAAGGATAATATAATGGCGGTGTATGTACACTAGACCTCGTAAGTGTACTTGGCTAGCAGGTACACTTGGCCTCGTAAGTGCACTTGGCAGCAGAAGCCGGATAAGTACCCTTCGTATATAGTCACCTTACGAAGAGCATATGTATGATAGTGATGTTCTTACTTACCATACTTATAATTGTTATCTGCTTTATCACTTATTCCCATTTGCAACCGTATCTAAATGTATCCATCTGTACGAAGACACATATTCTTACACATCTGTATGCCAATACTAGGTCTGTAAGTAAATGCAATATCTGTAGGTATCTGTGTAGTATCTGGATACATCAAAGTTCAAGAGGTTTCAATTCAAGCATCCAATCTTCATTATACAAATAGGCATCCAGAGTGTGACCTGGTTTTGTTGCCAAAGTTGACAGTGATTTCTAGAAGTACTAGCCTGTACATAGTCTGAATTTCATTTCACTCTACAAATCAACCGAGTCATATCACAATATCTGACATCATAACACCTCTAAAAAGACTGTAAACTGGATCTAAAAATACAGAAAGCCACCCCAAAACTCTCAATAGATAGTTCACATAGCCATATCTTCAACTGCGCCCTAGAGTCTGATTTGTTGTTTGTCAAATGCGATGAATTATATCTCAAGAAAAAGTCCAGTATTTATCTAGATGCACCTGATTGTTCAATAACTATATACTTTTGTTATCTCCACATTAACTACCTTATACATGTTCATCCTCTCTGACCAACTATGCAGGATTGACAATTGTTACAGCCAAAATGATTTGCCTTGTATGGATCAATGTTACCACTCAGATAAAGCCATCAATCTAATCAGTCCAGCCCCTTTGGTAGTTAAACGATGTTGGAATTGCTACCATATAAGTCTGAGAATAACAATACAATACCTATTCCTGACTCTTTTTGTATCATTTGTGAAGTAGGTTGTATGTTTCCATCCGATAGGGATTTTCAAAACTGCAAATTCTAGTTTGGTGGCTTCCAGGTGAAGTCTAAAACTGGAAATAATGGAAATGAGCCTTAGAAGTTATTGTGAAGATCATTATTCTTACCCTCTGTATGTTCAATCTATACAGTATATATTTCATACATCATACCTTTATTAGCATCAGTATATTCCACCTTATAGTCAAGCATTATTGGTCTAATAATTGCAGGACCATGAAAAGGTTGACAATAATTGTATAGACTATTATGCAGTTTGATTTGAACTTCATTTATTACTGTTTTGAGGTTGTAATTCAACACAAGATCCGTAATCTCTGTACTCTAATCTTTTACTTTTGAATCTGAAATGGCTTTCCAAGGTTGAAAATATCAAAATCATCAGCTATATTTAAAAGGAATTTTTGTTTGAATCTCCTATACTCCCCAAAGATATGTATTTCTCTCACTTTATATATATTTGGTGTTACTGTATAGACAATATGTTCTGGTGTTCACTTTTCAAGGTATTGCAAGTGGGATGGCCTGGTATTTAGTGTTGACAACGAACCGCCCGGGATTCGTACCAGTGACAAACCGGTTCGGTTCGAGCGAAGCGAATCCTTGCCAAGCTATTCGCCTCAAACCCCACCATTTCGGCCCACAATATCGAACAGAAATAAGTACGCGAGTTCTTGTTCCAATTCCACGATTTGTGGCGCATATTGTAGCTGGGATTGATATCTTTTGAACGTGATAACAATCAAGCCAATTGGACAAGTATTCGATTAATTATTATCGTTCGAAATTCAATGGTTCGCGAATCGGTGTGTGACAAACCGGCTAAAACTGACAAATTCTGGAATAAATGTTAGGGGTTGTCCCTTAGCAGGTGCACGAGGGACGGAGGATGTCCATGGCAATCTGCGTTCGGCCACCTGTGACTATGGTGGGTCGATGTCACACCTGCAGCTATCCTATCCTCTGAGCGACGAGGCTATGCATATCCAATACCGAGCCCAGACAAAGCGGAATGATTAACCCGCGCGAGGGCAGTGCACCTTCTCGATCGAACAGCGATAG
>MU122413.1:24719-34975 GCA_014904905.1 Wilcoxina mikolae CBS 423.85 | reverse complement strand
CTAGCAGCAATCCACAGTCAGAACACACCAGCGGACAAAGATCTAAAATATTATAAGTTTTCTACTTTTAAGAATATATATATCTTTACATTTTCGAGATCTTGACTCTATTGTTCTTTACGCACACGCTCTTTGTGAGAGAGCCATCTCTCATCACGATTTTTGGTACGCATGCGGCTTTATTGCATACTACGATATCGCCTTTGAATACTGTCACTGGTTTTATACTGGTGAACTTCCTTCAGCTTACTATCACGTTTCCTCCGAGGACGAAGAGGAGTCGTACTCCGAGTTCTTATACGACGAAGAAGATTTTCAGGACACCTACGATTTCTGACAAGTAGGCGGCCTTACTTACGATGGTGGTACAGTCATAAGTATCCCCGTAACAATAAATCCGAACCGAATCCCTGCTTAGTTCAGTCGGTCTTGAACCGATCCGGTTCGTTGCAAACACTACTGATATTTCATCATTTATCAACATCTGATAGATAATCAAAAACCTTGGTTTAATACTTGATAATCAGTATATTATTATATTGACTCCAACACAATATTCTCAAATTATTTTCATCATAGCCAAGTGAGTATCGTTCAAATTTGGGTGTGCAAGATGACTAAGTGTTGCTTCAATCTGATCAGGAATACTGAACTTATCATTGAATTTGAGATTATGTACAGTGTAATTTACACTATTATTTGAGTAGTAGTCTTCTTTTAAATTGGAAGTATATAGCTGTCCTGAGATACTGGTTAGTATTGGCAACAAACCATCTGAAGTTCATACCATTGATGAATGGATTCGATTCTAGCAAAGCGGATTCTTGCCAAGCCATTGGCATCAAACCCTGCCATTTTGCCCCACAACCGTGAACGAACATAAGTAAGCAACTTCTTATCTGATGGGCTCGATTTTGATTTTATCTTGTGGTACGTGAGGTTAGCTACAGGATGAAATAAAAACCGAGCCTATCGGATAAGATCCTGCTTACATAGCTTCGTTTGCAGTTCGGAGATTCCGTTCGAAGTTTCAGTCGAACCTCGGAACTTCGCCAAACTTCAGATCTAATTCTTTCCGTATCCCACCTCAAATTGAATCTGATCTGAACTCCATCTCTGTTCGATCCACCATGAACCGATTCCCTTTGTTACGAATACTAATACTTGTTGTGAAAATGTTTTCCCAATCCGTTTACCAAATTGTTTATAATATATGGCTGACCATATACTTTTTGGTGTAATCAATATATACTCCCTGATGCTCAAGTATTCTTTACAGCTGCTGAATGCTGTACTGCTGCCACAAGTTCAAACTCAGTAATCCACATTTAGCAAATCCTCTTGAAAAGATTCTATTTGATTGATGTAATGTCATATATCACTCTTTCCAGACGGTTGGTAATATACTCTATTCCAGCACACTTAGTAAAGTATAGTGTATTCAAAGTATTTGCTATTAGCAAGCAATTAATAGTCTTGGACTTATATACTTCTACCTATATTGCTGCTCATATTGTGCACATCTTTTGCTCGTATATTCTCACAGATGACTATTGCAACTTATTCATAACATTGGCCTCTGTGGTCTTCAATATTTGCAGTTTTTAGAAAATACCTTTCAGGTTATAGAATTGTTTGAGTGTATGATTCACTCCTGTATTGGATAAATAAGAATGGGATTACTGGCGAACAGGTAGATAGAATTCGTAAAAACATCATACCAATCCTATTACTTTTCATCAGCAGATTTCAGGTAAGTATTTGTTTTATTATTCATGGTACCAGTTAAAATGAGACCGAAGTCAACTGCTCATATTCCAGGTATTCTAGGGATTTCTTTTCCCTTGCATATCCCAATCTTCACTAAATCAAATGTATTTTGACAACTTTAGAGTATTGGATATTGTAATACTGATGTGAAATATTTATTAAACCAGTCTTTGGGATTTCTAGTCTTTAGACATTTGAGAAGCCAGTCAAAGAGCATCTTCACTAATCTAAGAAGTAATTAATGTAATTAAGCGGGTAGCTATAGCCAATATACATAGCAAAGAGTGTAGTATCAGAACTTGTTTGCAGATGATCGTACTCTAAATATCCAATGTTTATCAATCCTTTCTGGTTCAACAAGTTCACTATAGGTTTCTTGGTCCAAGAGATTATACATTGTACATTGCTGACATGAATATCCTAACCGCATACTGTTAGATATTACAAATCATTGATTATACCTAAATTATACTTGAATGTAATGGCGGTGCCAGGTGCACTTGGCCTCGTAAGTGCACTTGGCCTCGTAGGTTTACTTGGCCTTGTAAGTGCAGTTGGCCCTGGTAAATGCACTTGGCTGCCGAGGCCGGGTAAGCGCTCTTCATATATAATCACCTCGCGAAGTGCTTTTGGCACGCTAGCGATTATCTTACCTACATACCTCACAATTGATATAAATTACTTAGTACCGTTTGCAATCATATCTACACCTATTCACCCATATGAGGACGTACGTCCTTACACTATAATCACTTTTCAGTCACCAGATACGTTTTGCTCCAGGGACTTTGTGATCTCGTTCCTTTTTCGACATGTCGCGACACGTACACCAAAATAGACGATGAGCCAATTACATTCAATTGCACCCCAATGCCTCCAAAGAAGTCAATTAGAAGTCAATTACGCATCACTGACAATCGCGATAGCAAGAAAACTCCTCAGGCATCAACGACAAGCAGCCAACAGGCCCCAGTCGAAGATACCACTGCGATCGATGATGATCCTGATGCCGACGACGGAAATCAGAATCCCGACGACGGTAATCTCAATCCCGAGCGGGAAAATACACACGTCAGAGATGACGAGGACGATGACTTCTCATCATTGATTACCGAAGATGATCACCGTGACATAGCCACCCAGAATCGATTGATGCTGAAGCTCCTTTTCAAGCAACAAGCGGAAATGCGAGCCGAATGATAGGCCGAGCGCGATGCGAGAGCAGCCGAACAAACAAAATGGGACCAGGAGAGAGAAGCAGCTTGGGAACGAGCGGCTGCTGAGGAGCGAGCCGCGGAGCTGGAACCTGGTAAGTCTGAAATCTTTAAGATGGTCAACCCTGAGCGTTACTGGACGGATACCCCCGAATTGGATAACTTCATCAGTATCCTCCGTGGGAACTTCGACTCACACCAACATCATTTTCCGAACGGCGCACCAGATCAAGTCAAGTATGCCTTGAATCTACTCAGCAGTTGGAGCGGCTATAAGGATCATTCGCAACGAAACACGAAGATGGAGGACCCGCTCACTTGGGGCCAAAAGTTACGTAATTCGAACCACCCTGTCATGAACGATTTCAACCTCTTCGTCGAGCAACACCACAAGACGTATGGCGACCCTGACCGCATACTGAATGCAGCTATGCGGACCTACCGAGAGTTCGAACAGGGATTCCATGACCAGGATGAACCAGTATGGGTATTGGCCAACCGACTCCGTACCTTGTGACGGGAAGCCAAATGGGGCAAATAACAGGACCGTAAGAGGTTATACGAAATTGCCTGGTTGCGCATGAAGTCTGGACTACGAGCACGAGTTAAACTCTTCACGACAAATGGGAGGTTCAGAAGCATCGACAAACTTTTCGACCGAGCAGCAGCCGCAGAGTTCCAACCCAGATCGGGAAGGACGAGGGCGAGACAACAACATCAACAGAAGGAGCCTACCGGCAGTTCCGGCGGCAGCGGGGAATCGTTCTATGACCGGTCCAAAGGAACCGACCGGAAATGTAGTTTCAGACCGTCAACTTCCGAACCCACTGAGACAACTTCCGGTGGAAAGATCACCGCCGGCGGCGGCGGACGCAAACGTACCGACCTACCTCTGGCATCATGGGTCTCTAGGCAGGTTCTTGACAACAGCCTCGCCAATAAGAAGTGCATCCGCTGCAACGGCAGCAACTTGATGCACGCGTTTCCACGATACAGTCGGGTCAACTATCAAGACAAATACAAATTGAACCCTGGCTGCAGCGGCTACGGCGGTTCCAAAGGCAGCGGCAATCAAGTCAAACGACAACGGTCATTTGATACCCAGCAGTCAAAAAACTAGTCTACCTCTCTCGGTACCTGGCTCCGCTAGAGAGGGTGGATGAGACGGAGCTGGGATTGGAGATGCTGAGAGTGCAGGCACTCAGGGTGATGTTGGACGGAGTGCAGGCACACCGAATTTCATTAACATCAAGAGTTATTTTGGAGAGCCCAAGAGCTCACATGTTGAGCCACTTTCTGTGCGGCACTGAGCGGCCAGATTCGGTACATATCATACATGAAGTACTTGTTCGAGATGTTCACGGCAATATACATTACGTACGAGCTCTCATCGACTGTGGAGCAACGAGTATCGTCATGACGCCCAAGCTGCGAAGGCGCCTCGGCGACCGGGATCTACCAGCATTCATCGCAACCTCGAGCCTGGATGGCAGTGAGATGATATCTGCAAGAGAAAGTAGAAAGACTACTCTCTGAGTTCAGTATTTTGAAAGCTTGGCACCGGTTGACGAATCGGATGTCTTAATTGTGCCCATGAGGGTATACGACTTGGTTTTGGGATTACCTTAGTTCAAGGCTCGAAACCCGGATATCGACTGGGAAGCTGGTCGACTTATGGCCTTGCGAATCCAAAGTGGGCTGCAGGCTGCCACCTTAAATCGCGATGGAACCCCATACGCGGATACCAATGGAACTTCGCATGGGGGCAGTGGTAAGCCTCTGGACATTTGCTTCCTTGGAGCAACCGCATTCAACGACCTTCTTGAGAGCAATGAGGTCCACAATGCATTCGCCCTACAGTTTGGAGAGTGTACCGTGCTGCTGGGAGCATCATTATGGGGCGAGATCTTAGGTGAGAAGCTCCGATGCTGGATGGGCAAGCAGGGAGCAGCGGCGGTAGTTACGGCAGAAGAGTTACCAACAATGGGGGGCTTGAATGACTGCTACCTGCACGCCGAGTCAAGAAGGGAGTTCACAGGCAGCGGTGTCTTGGTTCCATTGTGGACGGCCGTTAGACCGGTGACTCCTGGTTTCCATGACACTTCTGCTTCCATTCCCTTATAAGATCTTAATACTGACGTGTGCAGATGGAGCGGACGAGACCGGAGTGCCGGTAGTACCGAACGATGATGGTGGTTATATACTAGCCACATATAAGGAATTCGTTGAGATGTTTAGTAAAGCCAAGGCAGAGACGCTGCCACCGTACCGGTCAATTGACAATACGATCGACGTGGAATCCGGGTACAGGCTGCCATATGGGCGTATCTATAACCTATCGGATGTTGAGTTGAGAACTCTAAAAGCCTACATCGAGACAAACCGGGCCAATGGTTTCATCCAGCGGTCATCATCACTGGCGGCAGAGTCGATACGTTTTCCAAAGAAGAAGGACGGCGGCGTCAGACTCGGTGTAGACTACCCAGCTCTGAATGTGTGGACTGTGAATAACTGGTACCCATTTCCATTGATCTCAGAGATGCTTGACCGTGTTGGCAGCGCCAGGATATTTACGAAACTTGACATCCGCAGAGCCTATCACCTTATTTCCATCAAGGAAGGCGAAGTGTACAAGACGGCATTCCAAATGTGATACAGTCAGTTCGAGTACAGGGTCATGCCATTCAGCCTGACAAACGTACCGGCTACCTTTCAGGCTTACATCGACGATTGCCTGTGACCTTACATTGAAGACTTTGCCATGTGGTACCTCGTCGACATCCTGATCTACTCCACCGATGAGAAGGAGGACGACGAGTACTTGCAAAACGTACTGCAACGGCTGCAGGTGTTCGATCTTTATCGCAAGGCAGAGAAGTGCCAATTTGGAACATCAGGGATCGGCTTCCTCAGCTTCGTCATCAGTGCCGAAGGTGTCGGCATGGAAACGGACCGTATCTCCACAATCGAAGATTGGTCGACCCCTAAATCAGTGCGGAACGTACAGGTTCTGCTTGGATTCACGAACGTCTACCGGTGGTTCATCAGCAAATATGTGAAGGTGACGCTTCGTCTTACTGAATTACTAAATTCAAGTGAGCCCACGAAACACGGAAAACAAAACACCAGAGGTCGTTCGAAGTCAACCAAAAAGTCAACAACCAAGTGGGAGTGGAAGAGAGATGCCGAGTTGGCCTTCTGGAAGCTGAGGAAAGCCTTTTCAGCGGTACCGATCTTGCAGCACTTCGACCCAGCCAAGTGGATTATCCTCCAGACGGACGCGAGTGACTTTGCGATTACAGGCATCCTGAATCAGTATGATCGCTTCGGAACCCTTCGGCCAGTCAATGTTTACTCTCGAACATGCTCTCCGGCTGAACAGTATTACGACACGTACGATGAGGAACTCCTCTCCATCGTCGAGACCTTCAAGCAATGACGATACTATCTGGAAGGGACACGTCATAAAGTCTTGGTCACGGTGCAGTACAACCACAAGAATCACCGGTACTTCTTGACGTCGAACGTGCTCTCCCGGAGACAAGCCCACTGGGCCGAGATTGTATCAGCACACGACTTCACAATTGAGCTCCTGGAAGGCACGAACAATGCCGGCTACATCCATCGAGACGGCCCGATTATGAGATCGGCTACGAGAAGCCTGTCGGATGGCTCGTGGCAACTCTGAGTACACCTGTTGTCGAACCCAACGATGACCTCCTACCAGCTTCAAAGAAGGCCCAGGCAACTGACCCATTGACGGTCGACGTCTTGGGTAAGCTAGTCGATAACCGAATGGACACAACCATAGCCAAAGCGGAAGCCAAAGTCGAAGCCAAAGACGTCAACCTATGGAGTGTCATTGCTGGAGCTCTGACCGACGAGGGGAGGATATATGTACATGCGGATGATGCTCTCCGCAGTAAAATGATAAGTCTCTTTCATTACAACCCCGAGTCCGGTCACTTTGGAGCTCTTAAAACTGCTGAGTTAGTCTCTAGAGATTTCTATTGGCCTGTGATGGATGCCCACATAAGGAAGTACATCAGTGGCTGCGAAGTATGTCACCAAATCAAGGCCCCGTGGCATGCGCGCCAAGGAGACAACATGCCACTGCCACAACCGTCACGACCCTGGGAAGGCATCACCATGGACTTCATCACATACTAGTCTGAATCGACCGCATGCGGATACACAGCGATCCTAGTCATCGTCGATCGACTGACCAAGATGGCGATCCACTTGCTCTGCAGAAAGGATGTCGACTCACCAGAACTGGCCAGGCTTTTCTTCGAGTATGTGATCTGCAAATACGGTATCCCTGACAATATCATCACCGATCGGGGCACCCAATTCACGAGGCGATTCTGGGGGAGGGTCTGCAGTCACATGAATATGGATCACCGAGTATCTTCCGCATTCCATCCGCAGAAGCACGGCCAGATAGAGCGGCAGAATCAGATGATGGAGCAGTATCTCCAGGCTTTCTGCAACTATGAGCAGGATAACTTGGTGGATCTCTTACCATTGGCAGAATTTGCCTACAACAACACGGTATATGCTTCGACAAGGATGACACCCTTTTGGGCCAACTATAACAACCACCCGAAGATGAAGTTCAGGGCACCCAAGGACCTAGCCCGGTTGAAGTCGGAAGCTGAAGCAGATACCTTGGGAGCCGGGCTGGAGGAGACACAACGCACCCTGAGAGAAAACCTGTTGGAAGCTCAAGCCCGCCAGACAAAGTACACCGGTGGCAAGGAAAGGACGTTCGAGGTGGGCGATAAGGTCTGGCTTTCAACTCGGAATATCAAGACAACAAGAACGTCCAAAAAGTTTGATTACAAGTGTATCGGGCCATATACGGTGAGTAAAGTCATCAATAAGAATGCTTCCAAATTATACTTGCCAAAGACGATGCGTATTCACAACGTATTTCACGTATCCCTGCTTGATCAGTACTTGCCACCTGCTATCGGCCAGCCGCCTCTGGAACCGCAACCAACGATTGTCGACAATACGAATAAGTGAGAGGTCGATCAGATTCTCGATTCCAAGCGAAGCTACCGGAAGATCCCCTACCTTGTCCAGTGGGGCGGTTACAACTACCTAAGTACGAGCTGGGAGCCGGCAGAGAACTTCAAGAATGTTCAAGAACTAGTCGACGAGTTCCATCGGGAGCATCCAACTAAGCCTCGGCCAAAAATGACGTGAGGTCAGAGTTATGGAGGTTCAGGAGAATTTGGGGCAAATGATATGGTTCCTCGGGTTTCCTTCTTTCTTCTTCTCTGATTATGGATTCGGCCCGGAATAAATGGCGTTGGTATGGGTTTCATCACCTACAACTGCAGGTAGATTTCCCCGTGTACCGTATCTGCCGTAAGGCCGCCGCGATGGCACCGATCGGTCGTAGAACTTATGCAGACGTACGAAGGCGTACGCACCTTATCTTGTCTTTCTTCATGTATATATGTTGCAGCCCAGGAGGTCTGCTGATATAGAGGGGAATGATGTAATGGCGGTGTCAGGTGCACTTGGCCTCGTAAGTGCACTTGGCCCTGGTAAGTGCACTTGGCCCTGGTAAGTGCACTTGGCTGCCGAGGCTGGATATGAGCCCTTCATATACAATCACCTCGCGCAGTGCTTTTGGCACGCTAGCGATCATCTTACCCACATACCTCACAATTGATAAATATTACTTATTCCCATTTGCAATAGTATCTATACGTATTCACCCTTACGAGAATGTATATCCTTACATTGAACAATCATCACATGTTTTGAATAGTCACTAATAGTAGAAACACCTATCCCTAACAACTGTATACATAATTTTATTCTCACCCTGTTCCAATGATATCTAGTTCTTCAGTACTGATAAAATCATGTGGATAGTAATATATTTGGCATCTTTGATATTTATGGCATCTTTTGAAAGAGATGATATGAGTCCAATGAGGATCTAGGTATACTGCTTGGAACTTCAAAGGATATCTATTTATATATTATGAAGAGTTGTATATCAGGATCAGAACTGTCTATCACGAGATAGATATATCAGATATATATCTTCCAAGGTAGACATTACCGATTTAATTGTAACACTCCTTAATAAGTACTCATGAATATCCCACCACCAATTACTGCTATTCATAGTGCTGCACATGTTATATCCCTCAGAATCTGCCAGCTATATCAGTTTAAAATCACAGTTCTCTGTACATGCAAGATATACCAAAAGAGATTTGATGTACCTACAAATATCTGCATAGTATAATGTATCAAATATCTGTGAACTATCTTTTAGCCAATACTCTCCATTCAAATCAAAGTCAATAGACTCCAAGAATACCTGCAACTTACCTGCTAATTGAAGAGACTCAATATGAAAGTCATCAAGCCCATGTTTTATATTTTGGTCAATTGATATTTTGGTGTGTGGATAAAGAGCGTGGACCTGTTGAAAGTCATATATACAATTTAATGTATACTATAGATTTCATTGCTCAAGGTATATACAATATTTATTTTATAATCTTATTGCAATATCATGTGCCTGACTATCAGTCTCCTCCACTACTACAATATCACTAAGATATTTAGTTTGTATAAGGTTAAATATTAATATTACATTCGGCTTCTGATGTTTTATCAAATCGATGATGGAGAAATATTCTGCACAAGGAGAATCTGAAATAGAGTCTGCCATTATTTCTGAGTCATAGATACTGTATGCTGGATTGATTCATGTATATATACTGTTATTGAACCAGATTTGTCTTCAATAGTTCCACCAATCTGAATATATAGTTCTGTCCAGTATAATATGTTCCGCTAGGATAATAGGATAAGACTGCATGTGGTGAGCATCTGATCTATTCTGATTGAGTATGTTCATGTTATAGATAAAACAAGTATTGTAATGTTGCCTAGATTTAGCCATACTAGTTGAATAGATACAAAGTTAAAAATTACTGATAAATGATGGTAATTCTTCAGAAGGTCAATTGATGGGCAGAGGTAGGCAAACAACCTGCCATATGTAATATATGTGCCGAACCTCACACTACCACTTCCCACTCATGCGGATCATGTCCCAGCAAAGGTAAACAGTGCGACCACGATATTGTCAAATGTTTCAACTGCAAGGGAAATCACCGGGCCAATGATTCAAAATGCCCAACAATCACCACCCTCCGTGCCGAAGTACGAGCCAAGTTTATGAAAGACCACCCCGCTCCTATCCATGCCTAAACAACCTTCTTATTCATC
>MU122412.1:8788-40386 GCA_014904905.1 Wilcoxina mikolae CBS 423.85 | reverse complement strand
CTTCCAGTCCAGGACTACGAGGTCCACTCCGACTACGACGATTCGGAAGACTACCTTCCAGATACGTACGACTTCTAAGGGAGTAGGCGGCCATACTTACCCATAAGTATCCCCGTAACATGAACTTAAGTTACTACAAGATAATGATGTTTGGGATATGGTACCTTGACCAGCAAATCGAAAGATATTTCATTTGAAATTGGTATACAAGATTGAGTCATATTTGAAAGAAGCGATCTAACAATTTAAAGTAAGACTTGTCGCAAAAGCATTCAGTAAATTATATAGTACTGACCTCAACGAGATATTCTTACCAGTTGTTCGATACGATTCCATCTAACTTCTAGTTGTCATTGCCACCTGTCAAAGCTTACAACCATATCAACTTGATGTCAAAACAGCTTTCTTATATAGTATACTTAAGAAAGAAATTTACATATATCTACCTGAAGGTAGCAGGATTGATGGGATGGTAACAAAATTAAAATGGTATATCTATAGACTAAAATAATTATCTAGGAAAAGGTACTATAGATTAGTTGATTACCTTATTCCCTACTACTTTGTTACAACTGAGTTTGATACCTGTGTTCTTCTTCACAAATCAGGAGATCTATTCATTGGTATATATATGGACAACATTACAATAAATAGAAAACCTAATACCCTGTAGGCTCAGACTATCAAAATACTTAAAAGTAAGTTTAAAGTAAATAATATGGGAACTCTTCACTAGCTACTCAAAATCAACATTGAATTTACGGATACAGAAATTACTCTCTTTCAGACTGTATTCATTGAAAATATACTGAACAGATTTGGATTGCAAGAATGTAAATCAGTCTTGACTGTGATCAACTCAAGCCATAGGTTGACTGTGAATTTCAAACAAACTGACCACAAGATAACTACTGCATATCAACAAATCATTGGATCACTCATGTATAGTATTGGCAACAAAGCGGAGCAGTTTGTTGCCAATACTACTCATGTATTTGCCTACTGGAATCAGACCTGTCCTTGCATACACAATTATCCATCTCTCACAATTCAATACAAATCCTTTCAACATACACTTCACTGCTGCAAAATAAATTTTACAATATCTTCAAGAAACATAAGAATTTATATTCTTTTATTCTTAGAACTTTCTACTCAAACTTACAGCTTATATGGATGTATCCTATAGAAACGATATCGACTCTAGAAGAAGCTTTTCAGGATATCTTTTTCAGTTAGGAATCTCAACAATATCATGATGCTCTCATAAGTAAAGGTCTATTGCATCTTTAACCTGTGAAGCAGAATACATAGCTCTAGCAATGACTATGAAGTAATATCTATAGTTACAACAAGGACTCTAAGAACTGTTAAAACCAACCATTTCGAATACTATCATAAGCCACTCTAATTCCGTCATCAACATTATAAATAATTCCAAAATTAACGATCGAACGAAACACATTGATATCACCTTGCACTTCAAACAACAAGTTGAAGCTGAAAATATCACAGTGTTCAAGTTATATGTCAAATTGAAATATAACTTAGCAGATGTATGTATCAAAGGACTATCATGAATTTCTTTAGAACATTTATATCAGAAACTTTTCTTTTCCAAATAAAAAAGAGTATTGGAAATATAGAGATTGTGCTAAGAATTAGTCAATTTTTTTTCTTCTACATATTTTCAGATGTTAGAGATAAAGAATAAGACAGATAAAAAGTCATATTTAGACATGTACATATCATAAAGATAGTGGTAGTATTTCTTATAATATTTGTCAAGATTACATAGGTATCAAAACTCATATCCTATCTTAACTACAAGGATATAGTGATGTATACTCCTTATCTGCTGCCACAATATTGGAATGACAACATCTGATACATGATACTGGTACTATCAGCGGAATCACAAAATAACTCACTTTTCAGGATCAATGCGATTTCTATCAGCATTATTCTTTATCTTTGAACAGACACTAGTTTTGTATAAATAACGATAGATTCCAACCTCTGTAGATACTTTTGTTCTATATCGCCATATACAGTTAGATAGCAATATATTCAGTTTGCCCTATATTCTCTGAAGATTAATATCTTCTAATTTGCTTTCGTTCTCCTCCCTTTTCCTTCTGATTCAAACGAAGATTCCATTCAAACCTCAAACTTGTAATAGCTTACCGCTTTACTCGTCCAATCGAATAATAATTTCTTCCTCTCAAAGGCCAATGTGCCGTCGGTTGCTGCCGGGACTCTAGGCAGAAGCAGATGGTACATGTAGGTGTAGTTGGAGCTATGCGCTAGCTTGGCCGACTCGCTCTATCAGAATGCAGGAGAAATTTAAAGGCGGTATTTCAAGACTTCCCGCTACCCAGGCTCATTGGTGGTGAGAGCTCCGTACGGGATTCCAAACCGATTGAGAGCTATGCTGCATCAGCGAGAGTGGTGATTAACTTTGCTGAGGGGATCCAAAGCCGTGCGAGCACGGAATGGCGATAATTGTTGAAGCAGTGCGGAAACCAGAAGACACGTGCCAGTCAATTGGTCCAAGGTTGGCCATTCACCCACACTCACATTGGCCCGCGGTGCCAAGCGGGCTCTAAAAGTTGATCAGAATCTCCTTCTCCGGCCTTCCAAGACCACAAAACCGGCCGGAACTCTTGGAAGTTATAGAGTACTCCACACTAGTGTACCCAGCAGAGAACCAGAACATGGGAATTGGTGAATGACGAACTGTTAACATAACATACAACGGCGCCAAAACATAAATCAACTCTACAAAAAACCCATCCTAAACCCCGCCACCGCACAAAGATATCCAACAGAAACCTGCACGCCGCGAAACAAGGGAAACAAACAATAATAACAAGAGGCTTTACATCTATTTGGACCCTCGGGACTCAACAACTGTTTTAATAAGAGACTCGACCACGGAAGGATCCGACAAAGTAGAGGTATCGCCAAGTTGATCCTCCTCTCCGCTCAGAATCTTCCTCAGAATTCTTCTCATGATCTTGCCACTCCTTGTCTTTGGCAAGTCGTTGACAACGTAAACGCTCTTGGGTGCTGCGAAAGGTCCGATAGACTTGCGGACTTGGGTAATCAACTCTTTTCTGAGTTCGGGTGAGTTCTTGAATGCGTCCTTGATGGATACAAAAGCGTTGACAGCTTGACCGGTCAATTCATCGGCGATACCCACAACGGCTGCCTCGGCTACGGCCGGGTGGTGGATCAATGCGGCCTCGATCTCGGCCGTAGACAGACGATGACCGCTGACGTTAACAACATCGTCCACTCTGCCACGAATCCAGTAGTAGCCCTCGTGGTCCCTACCGGCTCCGTCTCCCGTGAACTATATTCAGGTCAGATCCGCGCGTACAAATATGATAAAAAATGAGTGCATACGTAGTAGCCCTTGTACACGTTCAAGTAGGTGTCCATGTATCGCTCGTGTGAGGCCCAGACGGTTCGCGCCATACTTGGCCATGGTTTCTTGAACGCCAAAACGCCCTCAACATCGTTGCCATGCAACTCCTCCCCGGACACAGGATCGACGATAGCAGGTTCGATACCAAAGAATGGAAGAGAAGCACTACCGGGCTTCGTAGGCGTAATACCTGCAAGAGGAGTGATGACGTGTGATCCGGTTTCGGTTTGCCAGTAGGTCTGTGAGAATTGTAAGATAGATGTACACGCAGTGGGGTTAGCTTGCAAAGGGAACTTACGTCAACAATATGGCATTCCTCTTTTCCGACCTTCTCATGGTACCACTTCCAGACGTCCTCTGCAATGGGCTCACCAACAGATCCCAAAACCCGCAGGCTCTTCATCTCCTTCTGAATGTGCTGGTCACCAGCCCTCTTAAGAAGGCGGAGAGCAGTTGGCGCAACGTAGAATTGAGTGATACCGTGCTTATCGATAATATCCCAATATCTCGAGAAGTTGGGGTATGCTGGAGTTCCCTCGAAAACCAAGGTAGTGACTCCGAGCAAGAGCGGCGCATAGACACAGTAGGTGTGTCCAGTAATCCAACCGACATCTCCAGCAGTTCCAAGAATGTCGCCTGGGTGAATGTCAAAGACATATTTTCCGGTCATCGCAGCACCCAACAGGTATCCACCAGTGGTGTGCATTACGCCCTTTGGCTTTCCGGTGGAACCGGAAGTGTATAGCAAGAACAATGGATCCTCAGCGGCCATGAGCTCTGGTGCGCAGTATCCAGGGTACTTGCTGGTCTCCTCGTGCCACCACACATCACGACCCTGGGTCATTGGGACCTCGTTACCAGTGCGTCGGAAAACAACGACATTCCTCACATCTGGGCACGACTTCAAAGCCTCGTCAACGATCCTCTTGGTGCCAATCACTTTTCCACCACGCTTTCCCTCGTCGGTGGTGATAACAACTTTCGAATTGGCGTCAAGAACACGATCCCGAAGAGATTCGGAGGAGAAACCGGCGAACACAACTGAGTGGATTGCACCGATTCTTACAATGGCCAACAATGCCACAAGTGCCTCGGGAATCATAGGCATGTAAACTGCGATGGTGTCGCCCTTCTTGACACCCATATCCTTCAGCACGTATGCAAGCTTAGACACCTGCCGCAGGAGTTCTCCGTAGGTGATGGTACGACCCTCGGCGGGCTCATCGGCCTCATAGATGATGGCAGCCCGATTGGGATCAGCGAAAGCGTGTCTGTCGACTGCGTTGTAACAGGCATTGAGACGTCCCTCGAGGAACCAGCTCACGTCTCCGTGCTCGAAAGAACCACTGCGGACTGTCTGGAAAGGAACATCCCAGTGGAGAAGTTCGCGTGCCTTTTCGGCCCAGAATTTGTCAGGGTTCTCGATCGACTCGCGGTACTGAATTTTGTATTCCTCAAGAGTCAAGTGGGGTTTGGCGGGGTGCTTCCTGCAGGCAGAGCGGTTAGAATGGATATGAAACGCCTACACTTCCACTGCATTAGGAATTCATGGGTTACTCACTCAAAGTATGCCTGGGGAACTGGGTAGGTTGCGACTTCGTGGGCCTCAGTAACCACGGGGCCCGACTTGGGAGCGACATCACCCTCGGACATTTTAATTCGTTTTAATAGAGGTGGTATCTTTATGACTCTGCTGTAGCAGTAATGGAGAGTGTTCTGCCACTGGGTATAATGTTGTTGTATGTGAAGAAAAACGTCGTAATGAGGCGGTAAGGCGGGGGGGGGGAGGGGAGCGGCTGAGAGGAGGGACGAGGATGCAGTAAGGAGTGGACGGGACCCCTTATATATGATAAATAATTAGATGAGGGGCGATTGGCCGTTGGGATTGACGATGGATGCTCGCTGGTTCCTGTTGTGGGGATAGAGTACCTAAGCGGATGCGGGGGAGGGGCAAGCGGAATTCTTGTCCCTGTCTACATCTTACTGTATCGCACTCCGTTCGCCATCATTCTCGCCATCATTATTCCCTTGTCTCCGAAATACCGCTTCCCATCCCTTTGTCCGGGACTATCTCATCATAGATAATCCAGTTGGAGATGTGTCCTCCCCACCACTCCGGTCCGACTTGGAGTCCGAGTCCATATTCACTAAAAATATTTAGTGTAGAATCCGGCGAAACTCTGGCTCGAGAAGATTGGATCCGGGTTATATGCCATAGAGCCTCTAACGTCTACTATCCACTCTACTCTACCAAGCTCACCGTCTAGAAAACCATACGGGTTAACGGCGAACATATAGCCCAGATCCCCACAAGCATTCGGCGAGATGATTGATTAAAACCAGGATTCAGTGCTGAATCGCGAAGGTGATACATGGATGGATGGATGGAAGGAAATTTCCATCAGACCTTCATCATGATCTCCATCAAGCATTGCAGCTAAACAGTTGATCGTCGCCGCACAACTGGAACAAGACTGAGAGATCGGGCAAAAGTGGTAAACGCTCCAAAAAGTTGTGGAACATTACTTCTAGTAGCATAACCGCCCAACACTGGAGCACAAATAGACTGATGCCTACAAGTCTTATCTACCCTACGGCGGAGGGTGCCTGGAGTACTTCGGTACTCTAGAGTACTCTACTGATGTACGTGCTTAAGCAGCTATCCGTGGCCGCCGCTAGGACACGGACTGTCAGCCACGAGCCTCGATGGAGTGTAGAGTACTTGGTAGTACTGCACTTGCGAGGACGTCATTCCTTCGCATGGCCCAAGATTGGGTCCATCGGTGCGGTAATGGGCGTTGTGGGGTCCAACCTTGTTACCCCACCATGCGGGGTTAACTCAACATCTTTTGGCATCCCGACGGCCTCTCTCCCTTAGCTGGTCATTGGATGGACTCTAACCTCGGTCCAAAGTCTATGCCCTAACACTGACCGAGTGACGATTGGTGAATTGCAATCGGCAATGCCGATACTGCGCTCCAGAACAGAGCAGAGCTGCCTTGGGATGGAAGGTCAGCTCACAGGCTCCGTGAGGGTGTTTTTGCTCACCAAAGCTTTCGTCGATTATGCGGAGATATTTGTAATAAATTCCCGAAGCCTTCCGGAACCACTCCGAAGCTGTTCGGCCATCTTTTCCCTTCTACGACTGTTTCATCCCTAAGGCATATATCCAGGCATGTACCTGCTTCTCGACACTCTGTGTAACTCATCGGGGGAATGGAAATGTCCTTACGCTAGTGATCCCTTGTCTTACCCCGGATCGAGTATCACTCCAAGATAACATGTATGACCCACGAGTTATTGGACGACAGCGTTTTAACAAGTCATATATGGAGTATGAAAACCCTGGTACACTTCCGCACCCAGCAACGCAAGAATCCCTGATGACATCTTTCTAGATAAGGATAACCGCCCTGCTTCAGAGAACCGATCATCATAGGGTATCTCTATCTACCGAGTACTCTATGTTGGTACTCTACCAATACCTTGCACTGTCGGGGATCAGGAGTCAATCATATATCCAGGGGGTACAGCAATATTTGAAGCAAAGTCTGTGTCCAATCCCTATACTCTTGCTAGTGATTTTGGGTATATTACACGAGCGTAAATTACAAGCTTAGCTATGCGGCACAATTGTCATGTCAGACCTGAAATTGTGCTAGTCTGCGGTGAGTCCGCCCACGATTTAAGCCCTCAGACCAAGATCGAATGCTCAACATTTTCCCTTCTCTGGTCTCAAGGCGGGGACCCTGGATCCGCCGCCCAGGATCACAACATCGGCGCTCTCCCGAACTGATAGCAACTTTGCCTGGAACCGGCGTGTCAACTGTGGCTCGGTTTACTCGGTAATGATCTTCGTATCTTTTTCTTTTGCGCGTGAGCTTTTAGAATGCACCGCTTTTATGGCGGCGTGACGTGCGGCGTGATGTTGAAGAATCAGGGCGACAATGCAGACAAGGCTGCAAGGCCGTTGGTCAGTCGTATCCTTGTTATTCCGGTATACTGAAGCCCTTTAGATGACCAATATATTACTATCCCGCACCCTGCTGTGGACCAACTCGAAGACCAGATGGAGTTTGAAGAGGATAACGCACTCCTAGCCGAGCGTCTGTGGTGTCTGAAACCCACAGAAGCCCAAAACGAACGCCTCAAAGGCTCTTCCGCAGCCTATCGTGCTCCAATCCATATTGCTTACCTAGTGTTCGGCAAGAGACGAGATGTACCGGGACTCCTTGGGGAGTAATGAATGACTCGTTTAGCCTGGGGTCAAGCTTACAAGAGATAAGTAGCCGAACATATGGTGCAATTTGGTCTTTAGATATTGTCAATGACTCCGTGCACGTGGTGCACCTATCGCTGCTGATGCAGCGATCATAAAGTTACGGCTTACCCCAAAAGTACTCACTCCATTGGGCGCTATCTTGATTTGTGAGATGGAGGAACACTGATCTACCAAAGGCTCTCACTGGGTTATCTGTCCACACAAAAGACTGCAATATTATTGCAAACTTTAGGCATAGTATGTTCGTCCCAGGTGAATTTGTTACGGTTACATTTCAGCAAGTTGGCTACTTGGGGGATTGGGTTATGGTGGCCTATGTACCTAGAACCCATTCATAACTGGACTCAGTCGCTTGATTATAACTTCAGCCTTGCATAGACGAATGGAGGCTTTGACTTAGAATTTTTTGTTCTCTGATATACAGTTAACTGTTGGTTATCCTGGGGGTGATATGTAATCCTTTCCAATACTCAACAAATCTCAATCTACAGTGCTGTATTACATTTCTTGGTATCACCATGTATTCGGACGGCTACTGATATTATCACCTACGAACATTAACCGTACCTAGGTATTAATCGACCGTCACTCTCCCGCACTCCGAGCTTATACGATTTCAGCCTTCCATATTCCAAGACGGGCTAAAACTAGGTGCAGCGGACCGCCGGGAATCGAGATTCAAGACCGAGTGATTTGTTGTGTATTAGTCTCATTTTTGAGTCTAAGCATGCCGGTTGCATATAGGTCATGTATGTACTATAGTATAGTACTTTAGAACTCACGGGATGCACTGGGCTGGGCTGGGCTGGGCTGGGCTGGGCAGTGAGACCCTCATAGCTTCGTTGAGAGAACTGGTACTAGATTGCATCTCCCCCAGCTCAGCCAGCTGGGTGGAGGAAACTTTTATACCTTTATAGGGGCTCGGCAATTTTGTTGTCTAGCTAGAAAATATCGTACGAAAAATAAAGCCGTAACGATCCGTTTGAGTAATCGCCGCCGATGACAGATCGTTTTTCCCTTGGGTCCTGCGTAATGTGGTCCTCTCCAGCTTGATTACCTCCTCTTCCTACTTCCTCACTCTCTCTACTTCCTCACTCTCTACTCTCCTCCCACCCTCCATAATATAGGATTTATATAACAAGCAAGGGAAACTATTCTCGTCCTATTCATAGTTTTGGAGGTATAATATATATTCGCAGAAAACACATTGTATTCCCGTTTCACAGACATAGGTATTCTATCATACTAACAACGTCCAGTGTAGGTATTCGATGGTTCCCTACAAACTACAGCCGTTACAGGGGCATAAAATATCTTCCTACCATCATATCCAGACGTACATGTCCAAGCTTAAAATAATCCATGCGTCATAACAATCGTATAGAAAAAACTAATCAAGAATTCCACCAACTTGCAATTCCCAGGGCAAAAATAACCACACCTGCATCGGCCAATATCGTCCAGAGGAAGACGCTGTACCTAGCCAATGTCGAAAGGTAAATGCTGAATGGCGGCGGCAAGAATCCGGCAACGGTAGTAAGCATAGATCCCTGAGGAGGACGTCCCTTCTCCAGTAAGAAGCGCCCAGATTGCAGAAGCAGTTCCATCACAGCAAAATACCAGAATAATTGCTATACCTCCCCGCCTCATTAGTCGTTGAATAAAACCCGAGGTGATGGAATGCCATACCGGTTTTTCGCTCCTTGCAAGATTTGCACTCTCGGTTCTAGAGATCTCAGTTCCGTCAAAGACTCCTGGATTACTCTTTAACGCCCAAAGCGACAATACGATGGCACCCAACGCATGGAGCACTGTCCACCACATATCCCAGCGGTTTCTTCCAGACTCCACAGTCTGCGATCCGCCGCCTCCCATCCCTCCCATCCCTCCAATCCCTCCCATTCCTCCCATCATATTCTCCATCCCCGGCGGCATACCATCCATACCCGGAAACCCCCCTCCAGCCCCAGAAATCTTCTGCAACAACTGCATAAGCGGGTCCTGGCCCTCGAATCCTGGCGGCACATTACCGCTATCCCCTCCTCGCAGTCCAAAAAGCTGATCCATCATATATGCTTCCCGTAGTTCGTCTTCCGGAGAAGTTTTTGGGGCGAAGTGCGCAGCCTGGTGTGCTTCTAATGCCGAAGGACGTGATGGTAAGGAACCAAGGAACCGTGGGATTTCGTTTTCCGGTGGATCATCGTGGATTTCATCGACTTGTGGAGCTGGGGAGGGACTTCTGGCCGCTGCGGCCGCTGCGGACTCTGATGACTCTAGTTCTGAGATGTGGTCAATACCATGTCGTGAACGATGAGTGAAGAAGAAAAAGAGAGTGTGTTTAAATCCTCACCTGCTTTTCGGAAATCGGTACCTTGCGTAGCCGTGATGCGGTTAAGTCTTGAGTTTCCTCCTTCACGAACTTTTGCCTGGCGCCTCTCCCGACGGATACGTGCTTGCTCTTGGGAGCTCAGCGGGGACGGTGATGCTGATGTTGCGGTATCAGCCATGGTAGCTATTGATGTTATCGTTGCTTCAAATCCGGTCGGAAAGCTGGTGATGTGAGTTGGTTGGTATAGCGGAAGTATAGAACAGATCTCAGAAGAGTGCCAGATTGGAGCTTTGCGGCTATCGACTTTAGCGTTAAGCTTAAGCAGGGTTAGGGCTTGATATTGTCTGAGTTGCGTCAATCCCGAAACGTACTTCAGTAAGTACTATACATAAGAGAAAGAGTGTGCGACACACACACACAGAGAGGGGGGGGGGGAAGACAGGAAATATATGTTTAGACCCAAACCACAAGTAGTATCATGTTGATGGGGGTGTCTCTGTAAGTCATACATACATGTCTTTGAGTGAAAGAAAAATAAAAGGAAAGCGCTGAACGCCAGAAAGATCGTGGAAAAACAGCAAAATGTACAGATATCAAGACTCCTCCTCCCTATGTTCATACAAGAAGTCAAAAAAATAAAAGCGTGTTCGTGAAATCAGCAAGTAAGAGAAACAGTAACAGATAACCCCGCAATCCCCATAACTCCATCCCGCAACTTTTAATCGTCCCTTCCTCCAGGAAACAAGCCACCCGATCATTCCATATTACAACAAAGAGACAGGAGGGCCTCGCCCTAATTCAAACTTTAAAACTGTCTTGCACCCTCCAGCTGTTGTAAATAGAGCTTCAAGCGAGCGTTTCCTTTCTTCAGATCATCCAGATAGTTCGCAGCATGAATTAGCACCGCACTCTTGCTATATCCTCCGGCCTTTAGTTCCGGGACCAACGCACATAGCTCTTCAAAGCCTTGTCGAATCAGGTTTCTTCGCTTCTGCTCGCTGTGAATGTGATTCTCCCGCTTCTGTGCCTCAGTCAAGTTATCGCGTTTCTGAACCTGGGACTTCTTTTTCGTTTTTTGGGCAGACTCGGAATTTCGAGGTCGAGATTTACGAGCCGACTTGGATGGAGTAAAGTCATTCGCCTCCTCTGCGCGCCGTTTCATGCACGATCCCGTTTGCGGGGAAGAGCTTTCATCTTCGCCCAACCCCGGCGTCGAATCCTCTGCAGCATAGTCTTCCGGTTCATCCTTGATCTCTGCGGGTGAATTTACGGCTGTTGTAAGGACAGACTCATTTCTGGTCAGAGCCGAATAGACCTTCGAGCGGACTTCTGCGTCCTTATCCAGTGGAATAGAAAGTGGCGGTGGGTGGTAGCCGTTAGGCGCGAAGTTGGTATCCGTCCCAAAGTTGAGCAAGCCAGGAGCCATACTCATATGATTCTCCTGTCGATTTCGTGGCTGGATAAGTTCATGGCCGCCACTGAATGGGTTCAAGTCCAAGTGGGATGTGTTCATCGCTGATGTCGACGAAACGGGGTTATCGTAGTAGCCATTCGTGTTGGTGATCGAGAGGCCGTCTGTGGCGAGATGGTGTATCGAGCTTTGGAAATCCCGAGGGATCATGTCTGGCCAAATAGCAGCATCTTTTGGCATTTCGGGGTCGAAAATGTGCGCCGGGTTCACCGACGGAATCATGTCGTGGGGCATGTCATCGAAGAATTGGTCAAAGAATATCTGCTGCTGTGGGTCCAAGAGAGGCTGGCCCACAGGCGGCGGAGGAGATGGAACATCTGCAAGTCCAACTGCGATCGCAATCATGGGTGTCAGCGTCGTCAAAGTGGATAAGCGAATTAATTAGCTGGGTTGATAATACATACAAACTTGAGAAGTCCAGTCACTGGGTGGTGATCGCCCCGACGATGGCATACCGTAGCCGTATAGATACTTTGTGTCGGGCTTCAAGTGGTTGTAAACTGGCAGCGGAGAGTTGAGGAGCATTTGGAGAGTGAATGCAAGGAGATGCAGCAAAGCGTGACCCGCGCGCGAGGAGCCGTATTTCTTCGATCGACAAGAAGTAGAAATGAACTCCGAAGTACTGACTGATGCTACTGTTGTTTTTGTTGTTGGTAAAGATTGTTCGGATTTACTCTATTTTTTTTTTGAATTGCACGAGGACCGTTGCCAACCGTTTCTTCGTTAGCAAGCACAGCACTTGGACACGAAGTCACTGGTTATTGAAGCCGCAACCGAACGAACTGACAGACTGCTACCTGCAAGACGAAGCAACGACTGTTGTGGGAGGGGAAAGGGAAGAGAGGAGAAGGAGGGGGGTGAAATAAAACTGAATGAGGGAAGCACGCTGGGAGGCGGAAGTGCATGGCAGCAAGTACCAGAACATGTACTGTACTGGCTTCTGCTCTGCTGGTTTTTTCGAATCACGAACAGCTGGCACTTGACTTGACTCTGTTCCTCAGTTCAATATTTTACCCCGGAATTCTCGCCCATCGCCAGGCACATCTTAAGGTATTGGGTTCGTCGGTCCACTCGCAATCCCTGGCAGTGCAGAGCGGATCACATGCAAAAAAGACAGCAATCGCGGAGAGCAGAACACTCTGCTATTGACTCCTCATCTGTTATCCTTGCCCACTCACTTGCTTGATATACCTAATGTGCCAGGCATCACATAGTTATTGAGGTAAGCTCGTAAACCATCCCAAGCTCAGGGAAATCTGCTGGTGTCGAGCTTAACTTAATGTTGAGGCTAACTTCCTGGTATCATACGAAAGCGGGGTTTTGACGGAGTATCTCGCCTCACATACACTACCAGGGTTCCACCGGTGGCTTTGAGCTGGAGAGCAGGCTAGGGCTCACCGTGTTTCTGGTGTTCCTTCTGCTTTCTTATAACCTAATTTTCCTGGGGAAAGAGTTATTATATATCGCCACACTTCAGTTGACTTTCGATTGGCGTTCGGGATGCCAGTTAGTCGGGAGTGTTTAGTGAGAGAGAGCAGTGTCCAGTGCGCCGCCGTTCAGAGGATATCAATCGGTCCCAGCGGCTTTCGAATCGGCGCTCTTGCACACTGCCCCGCTGATTCACTAATCCCTGCACATTCCCGAGAATTCTCAGGCACACCGCTCCAATGCCGATCCCTGGAGGTGTAGAAAAAGAAGGAATCACATGCAAAAAGGCAAAACCTCGGAGTCTGAGAGCACATGACTTTGTACTTGCCACCTCAGTAAACATTTATACCAGCTATCGCATATCGACGCAGCAGTATACTCTACTGTTCTCTCCATGTTGTAGAGTACAATTACAAGGTCTGAGAGAAATCGCGCTGACTGGATTAATAACGTTGATGTTTTGTGGATCCCTAAGAGCTCTCCCTGTCGCGTTCAACCGCTGTTGCTACCATCCCGTCCGTATCCACGACTGAGCTACATATCTTGGTGTATAATGAATAGTCGCGTATTGCAAAGAATCCCAACAGTTGGGGTCACTGCATATCGGCTGCGAGGCTTTCATTGGTGAGTGCCGACTCCGTGCGCGCGCGCCCTTTGTGATTGTTGCTGATTGATCTCTGTACTTGTCACCAGTATTCTCAGAGCTTACGGATTCGGTGCATTGTCTTTCGTGACTCCTCGCCTACTGGGCCTGCTCCTTGCGAAAATACGACGCAATAAGAACGGAAAGAAAAGCAATGCTGGCAGCTGCGCCGAAGTATGTGGAGATTTTTTGGCAGCATTGGTTCAAAAATATGACTGACGCAGAACTAGATTGCCCGGATTTTGAGAGAGACTCTTAGGATTCATCGGTTCCCGGCCTTCTGCGGTTTCACAGTCGCTGTATTTTATCTTCTACAATCCGTTCTCGAAAACCTATTCGCCAGCTACGGAAACCGTGCGAATAATCGTGCAAGTAGACCTACGCTGTTGTCATGGCAGGCTGCTGCGTCGTTCTTTGCATCGACTCTAGCTGGAGCTGGAGGATTGACCTTGCTGAATTCTAAGCAAACTGGTGATGCTGGCCGCACCATAGACTTGACTTTATTTACTCTGGTCAGTTATATCCCTCACTCGGCTGGCGTTATCTCATACCTCTGCAGGTAAGAGCCACCGATGTTATTGTCGGAGAGCTGTGGCACAGACGAAAGGATCGCCGAGGACGATCTGGAAAATTTACTCGAATAGAATCGTTAATCGGTAATCTGGCGGATCCTGCGGTCTTTGCGTTGAGTGCAGCATGCGTTATGTATGCTTGGATTTACACTCCGGAAAAACTACCACCGTTTGTTTTTCTCAATTTCCCCAACAGTTTTCCTTCTCTGATGATTCCCTTAGATCCTACAGCAAACAGCTCACCAACATTGCCAATGTCGACCAGCGACTAGTCACTGCTTTGCAAAAGATCCGCTCTGGAGACTTTATATATGGTGTTGATACAGGACAGGGTCATCTTTTGGAATCGTATTGTGAAGAGGTGGGTCTTCTGAAACGGTGGGGCAACCCAGCTCAAACTGTACCCATTCCTTGTGAAGTAAGTATCACTGCAAGCAAACCTCTAGTTAAGTGGAGATTTACTGACCCGTTAAACTAGGTTGTCCACGGAGCACAAACTAGGAGCTGCGAGGTCAACGCGATCCAAAGATTTTGGGCAGCTACATGGAAAACAGCCTTCCCAATCTATCTGGGATTGAATGCACTCAGATTTTTACGACTTCGGAAGCCTCGAGTTAAAGCACTCTTATCAGCACTATGTGGTGCCGCCCGATCATCAGCGTTCCTGGGACTGTTTGTGAGCATCTTCTGGTATTCGATATGCTTGACAAGAACTAGATTAGGGCCTAAATTGCTGCCCCTGAAACGTCTGGCTCTTGAGAACCTTGCTGTGAAGATCGGTTGCGTATTATGCGGATGGAGTATCCTGCTTGAAAATGCCCATCGGCGCACTGAAATTATGTTCTTTGTCGCGCCTAGAGCACTAGCACTGGCTGTTCCACGCAGATATGATCGCAAATACAAGTGGATTGAAACGACTACTTTTGCTATTAGTACAGGCATTCTGCTTGCAACAATTAAACATAAACCGAAGCGGGTTAGAGGCGTGTTTGGGAAACTCCTGGGGAAGGTGTTGACGGAGTGATTGCTTGTGGCGCTAGAGGTTCTCTTCAATTACAACTAATAATAATATACTTAGAGGGAGTAAAGCGTTTTCTCTTTCTATTAATGTGCCTTCCTTTGAGGTTTCCTTTAGACTTTTGCTTACACCCGCAAATTTGTATATGCGTACATAAGTTTCGTGCGGGCGAAGATTCGGCCGTTCTAGATAGAGAATCGGACGGGAACACAGACAAAATGCTGATTAGAAGTGCACGTGATCAACCACTGGAATATCCCACCAACTACGCTATTTCGTTCAGTGTTAGAAAAAGGCCCCGCCGGCTGTGCTTCACCATAGCTATAGCCGATCACCGGATTTTCTAAGTGGAGTCGGGCCAAGCTTCGTCTGGGTACCCGCACACCGAGTGACCAGCTGAGATGTCGAGTAACCATGGACCCATGGCGAGTATATGTCACAGTGAAGCGAGTCATTGCAATGCTTTAATACGAATGGACAGATCGAGATAAGAATAGAAGGTTCTGAGCAATGGAATAATGGCAGTAGGTTACGAGTACAAAGATATATATTATGCAAATATACCGCCTGACGTTTCAATATATGAAGTATCTCTCCTGCAAATGTCAATTATCCTTTGACTCCACCATTCCAGCTTTCTTTCGTGGTTTCCGGAGCGCACTAAAACCTCTGGCCCAGGATTTATCGAATTTCAGCCCGGCACAGCCTTGTAAAAAGCCTGCCAATGCCCGACTGCTGGCTGACTGAGCCCTTTGGGAGCACTCGTTTTTGTTTTCATTTTGTTTGGATTCATTCTCGCATCTAGGCCGTAGACTTATGGCAGACAAAGGAAAGCCTAAATACATGTCCTACCGATTGTTGAAGCCGGCTTGTGAAGCCCCCTGATCTGTGGTACCCCTCCATTGGGGACACTGGTTCTGGTGGGTGGGGATAAGGGTGAATATTTTCTATAGTACTACCGATAGATGACGTCTGTACGGCCACCTGAAAATGACAAATTTGGTGGGCATGCGGGCTCGAAATGACAGTTTTAATTGGAACACCACTGCAAAATGACAGCAGGTGCGGACGAGCGATATTTGTCATAAATAAACGATCAAGAGGATGTACCGCTTCCAGTTCTTGAGAAGCGGTGCTGTAATCCTGAAATCGCAGATTGGGAGTGAGGGGCGTTTTTACGGACTCTACAAGCCCCGGGAAACTGTGGGGAAAAGGTAGAGAATTGGAGCCAATTGTACTGTTGTAGGACAAGAGATTTTTTTCAATGTTCTCTATCTGTCTCGAACATATTCTTCAGCGTCATTATCATCCTTGATATCAATACCATCCTCAGCCTCGAAATATAAATCTGTAGCAATGGAAAAGTCTATCACAGCAATGATTGGACTCTCTATATCTGGCTCCATTAACAGGGCTTCTATTATTAACTTGTAATATACTACCCGTTAATGTTTAGCAGCAATGGCAGGCATATTATTTGCTTCTCTGTAATGTAGAATGAGATTGATGAGTGTTGCCTGAATGGACTTGATTATCATATTCCTATATCAAGATAGCAGATTGTTTCAGAATCCATGATGTTAGAGTAAGTTTCAGCAACATATTTGTATAATTGCATGTATTGTGAAAGTCCTACTTACCACTATCATTATTTCTATTGAAGTACTAGTAGTACTCTGAATATAATGGCGGCCAGCCTATGGCAGGGTAATCGTCCATCCACTCCATATATAGTAATCTCGTACCAGTGCTCTTGCACGCCATCGATAACCTTACCTATTGAATCTATCTCATTCTCGAATCCATGTGTACAACCGTATCTACACTCATATCTACACGTACGACGACGTACGCCTTTACACTGTTATCGATCTTTAGTAATTGGATACGTTTCGTTTACGGAATTTCATGAATTACCCCTTTTCGATGCGTTACTCCTCGCAATCTACCATCAAGAAATTCTACTTCGTCTTATCCAGCGGGATGGATATCTACTTGGTTGCATCCCTAGGCAGGATGGACCTCTCCTTTGTCTTATCCAGCAGGATGGACCTCTACTTCGTCTTATCCAGTGGGATGGACCTCTACTTCGTTTTATCCAGCGGGATGGACCTAGTGTTGGCAACGAACCGCCCGGGATCTGTAGCATTGACGAACCTGTTTGGTTCGAGCGAACCCGGATCCTTGCCAAGCCTTTCGCCTCAAACCCCACCATTTCGACCTACAACTGCGAACAAAAATAAGTAAGCGAGTTCTTGTCCGATCAGCTCGATGTTTAGTGCATCTTGTAGCTAACTTTTCCCGCTACAAGATACACTACAAATCGACCCGATCGGACAAGAACTCGCTTACCGATTATCGTTCAAAGATAGATGGTTCGTGAACCGGTTTGTAACAAACCTCGGAACTTCGTCCAAATCTCGGATCGGATCCTTGTCGAACCCCGCCTTGGTTCGATCAGTGACAAACCGATCCGGTTCGTTGCCAACACTAGATGGACCTCTAGTTCGTCTTATCCAGCGGGATGGACATCTACTTGGCCACCGAGACAACTTCTGGTGGAATGACCACCAGTGGCGGCAGCGGCAGCTCATGACACCCAGGTTGCGAAGGCTGCTCGGCGTCCGAGACGAACCAGCATTCATCGCAACCCTGAGCCTCAATGGCAGCGGCCTCAATGGCAGCGAGATGATATCTGCAAGAGAACGGCGAATGATTACACGAAGAGCACAAGCTTTGCGAGAGCTAAGTGCACTTGATTGATTACATTGTAAGTTCGATCTTCTCTTAGATGTTCACGAGTTAGATAATCGGCGAATCACATACGATTGATACGTGACGAGACCTTCGAATCGGTCAATGACTTCCGACACCGATTCACACCTCCGAGCCTGCACAATGAAAGCTACGGTATGCTGAGGTGTTGGATATAGAGAGATGGACTTGGAGGATTCAGGGATCAATTGGACGTTTCCTTCTCTTCTCTTCTCTTCGTTTCTTATAGATCTCGGCCTGGTGTAAATGGCATCAGCATGCGTTTTACCACCTACCACTGGAGGTGGATTACTCCATTCACTGCATCCACCGTGAGGCTGCCGTAATGGCACCGATTGGTTGCAGGATTTACGAGGGCGTACGAGGGTGTATGAGCTCGGATTTGTTTCTTCTTCTCTTCATGTACGGGTACGCAGCCCAGGAGGTCTGCAGATAAAGAGGAGGATGATGTAATGGCGGTCGGCCTATAGCAGGGTAACCGTCCATCCGCTCCGTATATAGTCAGCTTGTGCAAGTGCTTTTGCATGCCATCGATAACCTTACCTATTGAATCTATCTTATTCTCAAATCCACGTATGCAACCGTATCTACACTCATATCTACACGTACGACGATGTACGCCTTTACACTGAATTAGGACTTTTCTGGTAGTATCCCAGGTTGTTGTTTTTTTCAAAATTTGTTGGGAAGATATCTCCTTTTCTTGGCCACTTTGTTAGTATATAATGTGATGCTAAACATATCAATACAATTGGTGCTGAGGGTGACTGCTCTCGAATCCAGTCATGGAAGCATTCCAATTGCTTACCATATATACACTTTTATTGAAAGAAATGCCAATACACAAATGGTGAGATCTTTTCAGCAAGAAAATAGCTGGCTGATTCCTGATAGTATTAGCAACTTTGAGAGCTGCAGATATAACTCACTTCTGATTCTTACGTGTAATCATACTGATACACAGTAAATGTAAAATCAGAAAGCAAATAGTCAAGATATATATTGCACTGATGATTATCTTCAAAACGTTATAGGTTGTAGAGCCTTCCTATAGAATCACAGGCCTTCTTGATCAGATATGATCTGACTGCCTTGTAACTGTTTTCGATCTGACAGACAGTCAGTTGGTCAATGAAAATGTAATTCTGAGAGATGCTTAACTATATTGAGGCTCTCCTTCTGTATAACACCATGAGTGTTACTCAACATTTACCAACTCAAGTAGTATTCTTAGTGCTTTCAGGGCTTGCTTGTGATAGAAGTGATGAAGATTCGCTCAAGATGTGAACGACAATAAAGATTCAATACAAAGATGTTTGGCTCTTCAATAGAATATTGTTAAGGCTTGTTCTCCTTATCAAGAAGCTTCCCCTTTTACCACTGGAAATTTCACAAATCTTTATACCTCTATCCTCTTACTTAACAATTTCTTTTATATATATTTTTTTTTATGAGCTTCTCTATGTAATCATCCCTTGTACCAATATCTTTTCATAGACAACTGATCCTCCACTTCTCAGTATGACCTTCTGTACCTTTTCGTTGAGACCTTATACTTCAAAGAATAAATTTCCTACTAACATAAGTGCTTTGGATATCTGTGATCTAGACATATCTTATTGTTTCTATCTCTTAGTTTCCAGGCAAATAGAATCCTTTTGATTGTGAGAGGTATTGTAGTAAGCAGACTGCCTATACGTCATCATCAAAGGCCTTATCAGCTACAATATAAACTCAGGTACCATCATATCTACAGCCTCTCAGCTTTCTTTCCTATTTTTAATAGCATCAGCTGACAGAGTATCTATCCAGTAGCCTTCATTTATTCCTTATTCGTACTGTAGTTGACTGCATAGATGCTCATCTGACTTTGTTAGTTATGGTAATGTAATGAGTAATATTTTGTGGAGATTCGATCACATGTAGAGATGGCCATTATACCATTCCGATCAAGATATCAGTTGAATGATTACAGGTGACTCCATTTCTTGAGTACCTGGTGATGTGCAACATGTTAGATGTAACACTACCTCCCTTCTTATAATGTTTGTCTCTCAATGATTATACTAATCTGTTCTTTGTTGGTTTGGTGAAAATGACCTATTGTGATCAGAATCAAAGTCTATGCTTCCATCCTTGATCTGGTAACAATATGACCCCTTGTACTCCAAATGCAATCCATAATCTAGGTGTCTTGCTAGCCATTAAAAACCCTTCATGGGGAAAAGGTACTAGCTCAACCTTTTATCTTTAGCTATCTGAGGGTTTCGCTTATGATACTCCTTCTACAATATCTTGTCATTGAAGTTCTTGTTTAGGGTTTTTTCTTAGCAGATGGATGATGTACAGTGAGATTGCAGAACTTACCATTGGTACCTCTCATAGGTTAGCTGTTATTACATATATAGGAGTTCACATCAGGAAAAAATCTGTTCGTCTGAGTCCATTAGTCACGCTCTGATACAGGTTGTATGCCTTGTACCTGTAAAACGTCGGTAGGCTGGGTAATATATACATCTACGACTATTACACCTCACAAGTTGTACATCACCAATGGCCATCGGAGCAGGGTCACCTATGATCACTTGATTCTAGCTGTATCGGGATAGTACAAGCACTATCCCTGGATGTCATCGAAACTACATAGATTATCACTCGCACCCAACGAAATCAGATTAACTGTCATGTAGTCAACTACACCACTGATTAGAAATTAAAGGTGGTTATTGGAGTGATACTCTGCCAGCTCATACCATCGATAATGCGAAGATAGCTCAGAGGCTGTAGATATAAAAGTACCTGCATTTGCAGTGGAGCTGACGAAGCCTCTAAATGCCCCTCACGATCGAAAGGATAACATTTGGCTGGTAGCAAAGAGATTGAAAGGATACAATAGGTCCAGACCACAGAAGTCTGAAGGACTGATGTCAGTAGGAGTTCTATTCATCAGAGTTAGAGATCCAAGCGGAAAGATGCAGAAGGTCTGGAAGAGCGGTGATGTTGTGGTGGGAAAATCATTGCCACCACTAAACCAATGAAAAGAGTGGATTTGCTGGTGGATTAGAGTTGTTGAGGCTCTGCATCATGCCATCGCCAGGGATTTAGACTTTATATGGAAGCATACGATACATATCCAATCATCATCTCATCTTTTTCCTTCTTCTCTCTTTTATTTCTTAGTTTAGAGCCAATCAAGCATTATCTTTCTGGGCCTACTCCCTCCCAACGCTCCTCGAAACGAAGCTGCACTTTTGCAGCCTCCTATTGGTCACTGCCGTATGAGAATCCTTTTCACTGGTTTTCATCCACAAGTGGAGCCCAAAGGAGGATTTCATTTCGGAAAGCAGAGCACAGGAAAGTAAGCCTGCAGCAAGAGCCTAAAAGATGAATTAAGAGACGACATGGAAGTTAGAAGGAGCAAAAAGTTGTTTTTGGACAGATACGACGTGTCACGAAGAGCAAGAGAATTAACAGCGATTCGGAAACACAAGAAGGCCATCGAATACCATCACCATTACAAATATCAGCCCATCTAGTTCAAACCGTACAGTCATCAACTATTGCACCAGTATCCTGCAAACCCGCTACAATGGATATCACAGGATTACTCGCGGAGATCATCTCATGTCAGCACTGGAATTGATTTTCACTTCCAAATGCTCCAGGTGTCCCAGCTTTCCGTGGGTGAGATGTGATGACTTTCCTTCAAAAGTACGAGAGCTTGGCTGCCTTTACTGCTACCGATGTCACTGAGAGCAACGTTATCGCCATGTTTCTGTACTACTGCATGCAGGGCCTGCAAGTGCGAAAGAAAGATATAATAATATGCAGCTATATAGATCGTGACTGGGCTGCACTCAAGAAGGAGATACTGGTTGCGTTTTGATATGCCGACAGCCGGCCCGATTCCCTTGTCTACACACATCAATATTTGGAGAATCTTTGTCTAGATTGTGTGGGCCAAGAAGATACCGAAGCTCTCAAAATCTTCCTCCGCACTTACAATCACATCAGCGGTGTGGTTACCGAATGCGGAATGATGTGCTAGTACGAGAGGACCGAGATGCTTTTGCGTACACTTCCGAAATGACTCTGGAGGAAGGCTATTACCAAGCTCAGCATCAACCTGCTGGAGCCGCACACATTCAACTACTGCAAGCTCAAGGACTGGATCGATGCCAGATATTCCTCTGCGGAAGCTTTGGCAATGTTTGAATTTCTTGTATTTCCGACCTCCACTGTGACTGCACTATCAGAACTGACCACCAAACCAGACAATATGTTCACCAGTGGTAACTGCCAGTTTACCTCAAAGGTAACACAATTATGAACAGGCCATGGTTACTATCGCAGTTACCTATACAAAATACCAATGAACTCTGTTGACTCCCCCCACTATCCATATCACTATGGAGGTCCCTAGTCACCAGAACATCATCTTTTGAGATGCCCCTGATATCAATGTGAAAGACAAAGAATGCAGAAGGATATTGGAGTGGTTCACCCTCGATATCTCTGGAAGAATCTTCTATATACCAACAAAGCAATGAAACCTTTGAAACATTTTCTGAACGACACATATATAGTAACATGAAGGTGGTACCTGGGCCAATTCCGTGATAATGAACACCCTGGGTAGGGTGACAATCAGATTGTAGGTCAGGGAACTGTCAAAACGAGGAGGAGGAACATCAGAGTAAGAGTGGAGAGGAAGATGAAGGGCAGGATGAAGAATCAGAAGGGGGAGGGGTGGTTGGAGAGAATGAGCGAAGGTGAAAGGGGATGGGTGGAGGAGGGTATACTCCAGGGGGAGAACCTGTATGATATGCAGGACCAGGCAGAACGAAACTGACAGATTTTTCACTATTGTACGAAGTGTGTTACAGACCACTATGATTTCTTGAATATTTCTTTGTTACTAGAGCAGGGGTGATAGGAGGCTGCAGAGTGGTACTAGCTAGCCAGGGGTTTTTCGTTTTTCCTTTGTTCGGTTTTATTTGTTGTGCTTGTTCATGATTATTTGTTTGTACTTTACCGGCAATAGTCTGCAGGCTGCATGATGTATGATGAATGAATAAATAAATAAATAAAGCATGCAGCCTGCAGGCTATGGCCGGTGAAGTCCAAACAAATAACCATGAACAAGCATAACAAATGAAACTGAACAAAGGAAAAACGAAAAAACCCTGGCTAGGTAGCACTGCTCCGCAGCCTCCTGTCATCCCTGCTCTAGTTACAAAGAAATATTCAAAAAATCGTAGTGGTCTGTAACACACTTAAAACAATAGTGATAAATTTGTCAGTTTCGTTCAGCCTGGTCCTGCATATTATGTGGGCTCTTCCCCTGGAGTTTACCCTCCCTACAGCTCTCATGCCCTCTGAGAATATGACAACTCTCATGTTACGTACGACTCCGGCAGCTCCATCAACAATTCTGACAACTCTCATGGCACCCATTGTACCCACGGCACTCATTGCGTCCACATTACCCATTGCGCCCACGGCACTCATGGCTACTCTGACTATTGTAACTTCTCCGGCTCCAACAGCATCGACGGCTTCCACCCATTCGGCTTGCACTCACACGGCTAGACAAGCTATCATTCATGCTGGGTGGATGGTACAGCTGGGAATTATATGTGTCAAGCCTCCACAAGGGCAGAAAATCTGTCGACACCACTACGCGCAGTCTGAGCCCATCAGATCACTCCGAACTGAGTCCACAGTAATGTGCCAAAGTGATCGTGCACCATCGAACTGTCCAAAGCCCATGCAACCGCACGGTCAAGAGTCTGTTACTTTGAACTTTCAAGAGACCATCAAGCTGCCCCGATCTGAACCTATTGTACCGTCCCATAACCAGTCACCGTCATGTTAAGAACCAGTGCAGCCACTGCAGCAAGTCGATCATCCGCCATGCTACTATTGTGTTGACGATCAGTACAACCTCCGAGGTATACAGATCTACGCACCAATCTGGGGAAAGGTATCGTCAGTATTAACAACCGCAATTGACTTGTACTTGGGACAGCAGGTGCAAAGATACCAATGGTATCGGCTGCTCGGGACTACCGTACAATCAGAGACTACGTACCAGCCGGAACACCAGTATTGCTGCTGCTATTACCACCGCCATCGCCACCACCATTTCAAGCACTATCACCAGAACCGTCACTAGTATTGCAGCCAGCGCCATTACAAATACTACCGCCAGCACGATCGTCACGTCTCTCAGCACCGCTTCTGTCGCTGGAACACTTGATACAATTGATACGGGAAGTCAGTGAGTATTTCGTACAAGCTCAGCAGTACAGACTCGGAGTCGATGTATCACCACTACCAGCACCAGCACCATCACCACAAAAGGCTCACCCATGTCAAACCACTTGTCTGCTACCAGTAGGAAGAAAAGCATGAACGCCTGAGCAGCAGTGATCATTATGTGTCTAACCAGGTATGCTTCGCACAAAAGACTGAGGAGGGAAAAATTCATTTCCATTATGATTGTCACTGGCTGAAGTTACACTTGACGAGAGGTGAGCATGGAGATAAGAGTGTATTTAGGAAGAAGAAAAGCATACAGGTGTTGAGGAGACAAGCGGAAGATACGGCTAGTCCAGCAGAGGTCATGGGAGTGAGCTCCATTTCATTAAACCGGGACGATGGAGTAGAGGATACAGGTTTGAAGCGGAGGATATGGGTTTGGAGTTGAGGAGTGAGCACCATCTCATTAAACCGGGACGATGCGGATGGAGCAGAGGATATAGCTGGAGCGGAAGAAGGATGTTGCATCAGGAAAATGCAATTTTCTCCCTGGCCTGGCACCCACCTTCCGGGATCCTCCTTGGAGCTCGGAAGGCTCCCAAACCCCTCAGAATTATGTTACTATACTCCGACGCACTCCAGGCAGCTTCCGGTACACCTGTAAACTTTCCACAATTATACAGGAGTATCGCACAACATTTCTACCACTTCCTGGGAGGTTTACCAACTTGCTCCTTCGTATACTCTGCTCTGCGTGCCTCCCTGACACTCCGCAGTCCTCACTGCCAATTGGTATCATATGTGACTCCATTCGTAGATCATGATGTCAATTCATTGCAGCTACTTTAAGTATCGTCACGAGAGATTTGTATAAATAGACATCTCTAGATCTCATTACACTAATATATTGCATCAGCAAAGTCAATCGTCCGGTTCCAGAAGCCACAGAACCCTCCAGAAGTTGCGGAGGTTGATTTTGAGTGATACACTCTGCAGACCTTCTGGAAGTCCTCCGAGACTGACAAATGCAGTCTCTGCGCACTCTCTTGTTCTCTCAGAAGCCTTGAAGCTACTCCAGGAGATTCCTGTATCGCAATAGTGTACTTCGTAGTCACTTCTGATACCTCTAAGGGTACTCTGGGAGCTTCCTGCATCGAAATAGTATACTCAGTAGCCACTTCTGATGGCTATAAGGGTACTCCGGAAGATTTCTGAAGCGCAGCAAAGTCCTCTGTGGCTGATTATGAGCTTGCTTTGGAGCGCTGATATGTTCTAGGATCATACAGGAGCACCTGGATCTATTTCTTCATTTCGAGATTTATTTATTTATTTATTTATTTATTCATCATACAGCATGCAGCCCGCAGGCTATGGCTGGTGAAGAACAAACAAATAACCATGAACAAGCATAACAAATGAAACCGAACAAAGGAAAAACGAAAAACCCCTGGCTAGGTAGCACCGCTCCGCAGCCTCCTGTCACCCCTGCTCTAGTTACAAAGAAATTTTCAAAAACAATCATAGTGGTCTGTAACAAACTTAGTACAATAGTGAGAAATTTGTCAGTTTCGTTCGGCCTGGTCCTGCATATCATGCGGATTCTCCCCCTGGAGTTTACCCTCCTCCACCCTTCCCCTGTCTTCTGCGCTCATTCTATCCCACCACCCCTTCCCCTTCGGATTCTTCGTCCTGCCTCTCATCGTCCTCTCCACTCTCGCTATGATGTTCCTCCACACCAGTGTTGACAGTTCCCTGACCCACAATCCGATTGTTACCCTGTCCAAGGTATTCATCATTCCGGAATTGACCCAAGTACCACCTTCGTGTTGCTATATATGTGTCGTGCAGAAAATGTTTCAAAGGTTGCATTGCTTTGTCAGTATATAGAAGATACTTCCAGAGATATCGAGGGTGAACCACTCCAATTTCTTTCCGCATTCTTTGTCTTTCGCGTTGATATAAGGGGCATCTTAAAAGAAGATGTTCTGGTGACTGGGGACCTCCATAGCGACATGGATAGTGTGGGGAGTCAACAGAGTTTGTTGGTATTTTGTATAGGTAACTGCGGAAGTAACCATGGCCTGTTCGTAATTGTGTAACAGTTGAGGTAAACTGGCAGTTACCACTGGTGAATATCTGGTCTGGTTTCGTACGGAAAGTTCCAACGTAGTTCTTTCCCTTTGCTGGGTGTCGCATCCACCACTCACCCCATTCCTGCATTTTGACTGCTCGGGTTACCCTCTTAAGGTAGGATAAGGAGGTATGATAGTAGGTAGGTGGTTTTTTGAGAGTGGCCTGTTTTGCCAACTTGTCAGCAAGTTCATTTCCAGGTACATCTGTATGGCCAGGAACCCATTGTACTGTAATCGTAGTCTTGAGTGCATGGAGGTTGGTGGAGATATTGGAGAGTGCCAGGGAAGTGGACTGTCCAGGGCTGGGTTTGAAAGTATTGAGACGTTGTATGGCAGCTTGGTTATCTGTGAAGATCCATATGTATCTTTTGGTGAGATTATTACGTTGACATATCTGAGAGCATGTTTGTGCAGCTTTAAGAATTCCAAGTAATTCGGCATCGTAAACTTCTTGTTGATGGCCCATTGGGTAGGTCGCTTCCATGACTTCTTCTCCTGTCATTTCCACAACGGTTCCTGCCCCAATGTTTTCCTTCAACATTGAGCCATCTGTATAACAAACAATATTGCGGTTATCTCTTTTCAACATTGCGTACTGGATTTCGTGTGCTTTGGCTTCCTTTTCTTTTGGAAGGGGACTAATGTGTGTTTTGACTCTGCTTTCGGTCCATGGTGGGCAGACGGTGGTAGAATAGATTTCAATCTCCGAGCTGTTTGAAATCCTGGGACTGAGAGTAGATAACGTTTCAATGAGGCGTGTTTCAAATTTGCGATTATTTTGTTGCATGCTGTCCCAAGAAATCCAGGGTCCACTTGTGTTGTTGGACTCTGGAGATTCATAGAATGGAGGGAATGTCGATGGGCAACGTTGTCGGATTGGATGCATTTCAGGAAATGTGAGTATTCGAATTGCGTATTTTCTTCGCATGTGATTAAGTCGTACATCTACCGAAGGGAGGCCAGATTCGTTGTCTAAGGCTATTGTTGGGGATGTACGGAAGGCTCCAAGTATACATCGAAGAGCTGTGTTCTGAACTGTTTCAAACTTCTGTTGATACGTTGCTTGCCCTTTCCACCATACTTCGGCTCCAAAGTCGCAAACAGGTATAACACATGCATTGTATAATTGGCGGACTGCGCTAGAAGTTAATCCTGACTCTGTATTGGCTACTGATTTGAGGGCTCCAAGGGCTCTTTTGCCACTTGCGGCCTTCAGCATAACATGGTGTTTGAAGTTGATTTTCCTGTCAAACCAAATACCAATCCACCTTACCACGTCCGGGCTAATACCCTTAGTGCCAGGTGAGATGGTTGTACCATTGGGTAGGGTAATCCTTTCATCGTCTGTGGTGTCGCCGTTTTGTTTATTGTGGAAATGCATCATCTCTGACTTTGAGTCGTCAAATCGTACAGTATTGTTTGCGGCCCATTTGAAAGCTGTTCATGCAGCTGCTTCCAGGCAACGTGCATTATAGGCTTTTGATTTGCTTCGAACCACAATGGCAACATCATCAATGTAGCTTGGAGTCCAGAAGCAGGGGTAGTCTGTTGCAAGTTGGTAGAAGAGAGGACTGAGATACAGGAGGAAAAGAATTGGTGATGCGGGTGATCCTTGAGGGATCCCTGTTCGGACAGGACTGAGGTCTTCCTTTCTTCCATCAAATGCCAGTACTGTTGTACGGTTGGATAAGAAGTGTTCTACCCACAATTGAATTGGTATTGAATAGCCCATTTGTCGTAGAGTTTGGAGGAGGCGATCTTTGGATACGTTGTCAAACGCACCGCTTACATCCATAAAGAGGGCTTCATTTCGAGATGGAATCATGGTGTGTCACCCATATTCAGATACGTCTGTAGCATTGCATACATCTTTGATATTGATCTACTGCAGTCTGCCTCTATCAACTAAAATGATATATATCCACGCTGCGCCTCAGCAGCACCTCGACACGATCTTGACAAAAGAAACACAACCTCTGAGAAACACAACCCTCGAGAAACACAAACCCCGAGAAGCACAATGTCCGAGAAATACAAACCACGAGAAATACAACCTTCGAGAAACAGACTCTCACTTGAACATAGCTGCCAGGTCCTCCATTTCCTCCCATGCTACATCTAGTGCTATATAACAGATCGAGTGCTCGACAGAGCTTGCAATTCTTGCATCAATATAGCTTCCCATATGCTCAATAATGGCTGTCTGGCGACAAGGACCAATGGAATTCCAGTGTCTCCAGCATCTCTCATATAAGGCTATATCAAACATTAGTAGCTATTAAGTATAGGATCAAGGGAGAACACTGATGGCTAAATATTTCCCTGCGGAAGTCTTGAGAGGGTTTGCTCTTCGTTCCTTTCTCGTTGTCCCTCAAGGTGCAGTTGAATGCGGTCACAGCCAAGCAAATCAATTGGGGAGTCACTCACTTGTCCCAAAATATATTGCAATGCTCTTGTCTGCCAAGGTAGGTATTGAAAGCGAAGAAGTGAGCAAAGATCAGTGTGGTGGGCTCGCTTCTCGCAAACCTCCAGACTTCCTTCATACTGTTCGGGAGATCTTCCCATTTCCAAATCCAAGAGTCATCATTTAGCAAAGCGGCAACCTGCTGCAGACATAGAAGCTTCTCTTCTATCTTCAACGAGTACAGTGAAGTCACCATAAGCCTCGATATAGCGACTAGTCGATCCTGTATACCACTGATATTTCCCCGCAACTGTATTGCATTGATAATTAGTATTATCAAACTTTGAAACCTGAAGAATACTTCAGAAACTCACAATTCCACGTATCAGGGTATCGATGTGCTCACTGGGTCTACCAGGGCTCTCCCACACATGTTGCGTGCCATTGAGTGCGCCAACAGCTCTCTGCTGGACAGTCATGGCGTCAAGGGCTTTATTCTATGCCTTATCACAAATGTCCAATTCATCCTCTTGAGAGGCCGGCCAGGAGTTTTCAGTATACAGAACAGATCTCAAGAAGTCCTTTGCTAAATCGAAAGCTGCTTTGTTATGGAGTGGCATCTTGCTATCCTTGTTGCTCTTCGTCCCCGATATACCTTCAATAGGTGGAGGGCCAGCTGAGGAATCCTCACTTCTTCCAGGCTGCCATCTGGCATGGTTCATTGGAACGAGGAATGTCATATCTTGGCTAGGAGATCGAGTTGGAGTGTCATGATGTGATTGTGAGCGTATCGACAACCGAGAACGGTTTCCATAGGTGCTCCTGAGATTTGATTTTGATTTCTTTCTTTGGAGTTGGTTAGTCACCTGGACGGTATCTGAGCGAGCCCTTTTCGGGACTTTTGAGTCTGTATTGCGACTGCATCTATTCTATTCATGAGTTGACAGTAGCTCGTCATCATCATAGTCCGAACCAGTGGTGGGATAGTTGTCATGCTTTCGGTGTTCATCATCGTCTTCTTCGACATCGTCCAGTTTATTCCAGTGGCCCTGAAGGTTAGCTTGATACAAATTAGGGATTCATCTGGCCTTAGATGTCTGGGAATGTGTAGAGAACCTTTTTGACTGGCCGTCCTTGCTGAGCACTCCAAATCTCGCTCTTGAGAACCGGTAAGGTAAGGAAGTTCCGAGGCCATAGGTAATGAGAATATATCTAAATGTGATTTGAGAAGAAGAGGTCTGAATAAACCTCAGGTGTACCTGGAGAATATCTTTTTTCTTATAGGAAACTGAAGATCACACAGTGGTTCGCATCGAAGAGGACAACTTGTTTATTTCCACTGAAGTTGAAGAGCACCTGAGCTACTAACCCGTACAATGAGTTCAGAGATCTGTGAGTGATACGAACGAGTATTAGGACTTCAGGACTGCTTACCATTGTGAGGTGGCAAGATTCAGACTCAGATGTGGTTGAGCTAGATGCAAGTCCATGATCTGCATCAGAGTTTTTGGGAGTATCTGAGCTGCTGCCAGTAATATCTGCTATGTCACCTGTTATCATAGCCGACCAACCATACGGATTGGTCTGGATACGCGAGAGCTACCAGTGTTCTTACCATTGGGATACCAGTGCTTTGCATTCCATTTTGGCTTCAACATTGCTCCATTAAAACTCTTGCCTTCAATGGTCCTCGAATATGTGTAATACTCTGCCATGAGAGTAGCTGCACTCGAATGATTGACGCTTTCATTTTCGTTTTCGTTGCACGTTAAGTACTGGGCTTTGTGGTACCGTGGTCAGTTACCAGTAGCTAGATATATTCGAGCACGAGCAGTTCAATGTCGGCAGGATGGGTTCGACTAACCAGAGCTGTAATAGGCGAACTGGAATAAATCATCTTAGTTAGCAGTCAATAGTCCTCTCTATCAATCTGCAGAAAGTGCTGCTTCAGGATCGTGCTGCCCCAGTGATTGTGCTGGGCAAAGTTGCATTCTGTGTCATGAGATAGCATCGGAATCCGAGATGCACCCCTTGAGCAGTTTCTGTTGCTCAAAACTGAGAATCCGCAGCGATTGAACTCATATAGTACTGCTCTGCAGTTATATGCAATCTCAAGCTGAATGCACATAGAATCTTCTGTAGTGTGAATCGTGTCTATCCAGATACAGTCAGTTCACCTGCAGACAAGATCCGGTGGGAAAAAGTATTGACCGAATGGTAGATAGAATAGGGACTTTATTCCAGGTAGAGCTGTGATGATTCGAATAGCAGGCAGGCAGGTTAAGCTGTAGGTGTGCACAGATGATAAAAAGGGATGAGATGGAATGGAGCAGAAGGGACAAAAACATCATGTTATGTTGGCGGTTGCCAGAGCGATACTCCAGGGTGCACCTAACTCCCATTCAGGAAAATTGAGTGACTATCAGCTGGTATGATGTCGAATCTTAGCATCTACTCTCACTTGATCTTTGCATATTCTGGAAGCTTTGAGCTGGAGCTCAGTCTGTTGTGAAAGCTTGGGCGAACCAAGTGCACTTATGAAACATTACTAGTTCCACTTTTGAAGCTTGAAGTATCCGCAAAACTTAGTCTCAGTGTGTAGTAGATACACCTGGAATAGTGTGGGAAAATAGGATCGAATGTATTTCTATTTTGAGCACGATCAGAACCATGCAGTCCATACCTTCACTTTCTATTTCTGGTTTTGGGCAAGCAAGTTTCACCTGACAGCTTGACCACTGGGCTCCCTCACCCTCAACCACCACCATAAGTAATTCTTCACATCTGCATTCTGTTTCTCACGCACTTCCACAATAAACGAAACGGCGATACCACAGACGATGAAAT
>MU122411.1:23031-49434 GCA_014904905.1 Wilcoxina mikolae CBS 423.85 | reverse complement strand
GCAAAGAGATGACGTTCGAGGTCGGGGATAAGGTCTGGCTCTCGACCCGGAACATCAAGACGGCGAGGGCATCAAAGAAGTTAGATTACAAGCGCGTGGGACCGTATACGGTGAGTAAAGTCATCAACAAGAATGCTTACAAATTAGACTTGCCAAAGACGATGCGTATTCACAACGTGTTTCACGTCTCCCTGCTTGATAAGTACTCGCCGCCGGCCATCGGCCAGCCGCCATCAGAACCGCAGCCGACGATTGTCGATGATACGGACGAGTGGGAGGTCGATCGGATTCTCGATTCCAAGCGACGCTACCGGAAGATCCACTATCTCGTTCAGTGGGCCGGTTACAACTACCTACGCACGAGCTGGGAGCCGGCAGAGAACCTCGACAATGCTCAAGAACTAGTCGACGAGTTCCATCGGGAGCACCCAAGGAAGCCACGGCCATAATCGACGTCATCGCCGCGGTACGGTTCAGAGGTGGACTACGGTTTAGAGGTGGAGGATCTAGGGTCAATTAGACGTTTCCTTCTCTTCTCTTTCTCTTCGTTTTCTTATGGATCTCGGCCCGGTATAAATGGCGTCGGCACGGGTTTTACCATCGCCACTGGAGGTGGAGTTTCCCCGTGCACCGGATCCGCTGTGAGGCAGCCGTGATGGCACCGATCGGTCGCGGGACTTATGCAGTCGTACGAAGGCGTACGCATCTTATCTTGTCTTTCTTAATGTATATATGCTGCAGCCCAGGAGGTCTGCTGATAAAGAGGGGGATGATGTAATGGCGGTGCCAGGTGCACTTGGCTCCCAAGTGCACTTGGCACTCCCAGGCGCACTTGGCTCTCAAGCGCACTTGACTCCCAAGCGCACTTGGCCTTCCCAAGTGCACTTGGTTGCCGAGGCCGGGTAACCGCCCTTCATATATAATCACCTCGCGAAGTGCTTTTGGCACGCTAGCGATTATCTTACCTACATACTGTACAATTGATATCTTTATCACTTATTCCCGTTTGCAACCGTATCTTTAAGTATCTATCCATACGAGGCCGTACACGGGCGTACGTCCTTACACAGGCGAGGTTTTAGGGTGTACGTTCTACAGCTAGACGCGGAAGGGCATGGCATGTGCAAACTCACTACTTGCATGGATTCGGAAGTCCAAGGCATGGAAATCAGAGAATGGCTGCCTTGATGCACCTGAAGCACACTTGGTTACTTTGTGAGTACGACCTTATGGCACACTTATGAGTTAGATACCGCAACTCGAATGAGCATGTACGAATGCATGTCTACACATGATGACTGCACTCGAGGGCCAGACGAGGCCGACACAAGACAACCACCCACGATTGGATCTGAAGCCGAATAGCAACGGAAAGTCGGATCCGGATAACCGATTACGAGTCAATCGGTCAGACACATATCAATGCCGAGAGCGGAGGCTATCACCGATGAGATCTACTCTGTCCTTGGATATATGAAAGGACAGAGACATGGAAATCATACGAATTCGAGAAGCTCTCAAGAGCAGCAGCTATGACCAAGATGACTACATCATGCAATTACTCTAGTTGACTGCTGCAGCGATGCGATACCGACCGCGACTGCCTTGCCCCACAGATGACATTCATGAACGCGATCAACGAAAGAAATCGTATACGAACGATCGATGGATTGGTCAGAAGTCCAGACTTCGTCTGGCATATCACGTGTCAACTATGATATATTGATGCCGAATGGCACCCCGAAGTCGGCCAATGGCATTTACTGATTTGAGCACCACCGAGATAGCACTACAGAGATCAATTGCTTGTATTCGGAGAAAACTGGAAGTCCACTTGGATATTCGGAACCATGGACTTGCAAGCTTGCTGGAGCGGCTTCGATTCGGAGGTGGACTTGGAGGAATCAGGGTCAACTGGACATTTCCTTCTTGCTTTCTACTTCTTTTCTTCTCCTTCTCTTCTTATGGATTTCGGCCCGGTACAAATGGCGTCGGCACGGGTTTTACCACCTACCACAGGAGGTGGATTTCCCCGTGCACCGAATCCGCCGTGAGGTCACCACGATGGCACCGATCGGTCGCAGGACTTATGCAGATGTACGAAGGTGTACGCACCAAATCTTGTCTTTCTTTCTTCATGTATATATATGTTGCAGCCCAGCAGGTCTGCTGATAAAGAGGGGGATGATGTAATGGCGGTACCAGGTGCACTTGGGGTCCCAAGCGTACTTGGCCCTCATAAGTGCACTTGGCTGCCGAGGCCGGGTAAGTGTCCTTCATATGTAATCACCTCGCGAAGTGCTTTTGGCACGCTAGCGATTATCTTACCCACTGTAAAGGCGTACGTCCTCGTACGTGTAGATATGAGTGTAGATACGGTTGCACATGTGGATTTGAGAATGAGATAGATTCAATAGGTAAGGTTATCGATGGCGTGCAAGAGCACTCGCATGAGCCGACTATATACTGGGTGGTTGGGCGGTTACCCTGCCATAGACCACCATTACATCATCCCCCTCTTTATCTGCAGACCTCCTTGGCTGCATATCCGTACATGAAGAGAAGAAGAAACAAATCCAAGCTTGTACGCCCTCGTACGCCCTCGTAAATCCCGCAACCAATCAGTGCCATCATGGCAGCCTCACGGCGGATCCGGTGAACAGGAAAATCCACCTTCAGTGGTAGGTGGTAAAACCCGTACCAACCCCATTTATACCAGGCCGAGATCCATAAGAAACGAAGAGAAGAGAAGATAAGGAAATGTCCAATTGACCCCTGTATCCTCCAAGTCCATCTCTCCATATCCAAGCCCTCGGCATACCGTAGCTGTTGTAGTGCAGGCTCAGTGGTACTCGTATCGGTAAATGTCAGTGGATCTTGTCATAGATCGGATGTGGTTCGTCGATTATCTAACTCGTGAGTATCCAAGAGAAGATCAAACTTACAATATCAATCAAGTGCGCTTAGCTTGCGCAAAGATTGTGCCCTCGGAAGCCCGCCTCGTGGTAACTTCGGAAGTCCATTAAGTGCCATTCGTGTAATCATTCTCGGTAAGTGCACTTCGTGCTTGCTGATGCTCCGTAATTTGCTTGAAGCTTTGTTCGTGGATGCAAACGCGTCGTAGGTGCTCTTCCGAGCTTCCGCTGAGTTTGGAGGAAGGCAATCATCAGGTGTGCTTAAGATCGTAGGAAGGTAATCGTCAAGTGCGCTTCAGAGCTTCCGCTCAGATCATAGGAAGGTGATCGTCAAGTGCGCTTGGTATTCCGATTCAGGTGCACTTCCGTGATAAGGTGCACTTCCGTGCAAATGATGATCGTGATCGCGTCCGCTTGAAATCCGGATCGTAGGTACGGTCATCCCATCAACCGTCATTGACTAGTCTTCGCTTCGTCCTTCGACATTCGGTTGCCCTCCGACCTTTGCCCTTCGACCTTGCCACAACACTGAGCCATGAGAGCAGCCTTTCTACTTTCTCTTGCAGACATCATGTCGCTGCCGTCAAGTCTCGAGGTTGCGATGAATGCTGGTTCGTCCCGGACACCGAGCCACATTTGCAGCTTGGATGTCATGAGCCGCCGCCACCGGTGGTCTTTCCACCGGAAGTTATCTCGTTTTTTGGGTCTTATTTCGTCTTTCGGTCTTATTTCGTCTTCGGCTTCCTTCCGTCTTTTCGACTTGTCGTAGAGCTCAATTCGACGCGTCAAGGAAAATGGTAATGTGACCCGTAGGATATCTCGAGGTTATCTCATGTATTCGTATGACTTGTTGATGATAGATAGCGAGTAGTAACCCGTCGAAAAGGGGTAATGCACAAAATTCCGTGAGCGAAACGTATGCAATTACTAAAGATCGATAACAGTGTAAAGGCGTACGTCCTCGTACGTGTAGATATGAGTGTAGATACGGTTGCACACGTGGATTTGAGAATGAGATAGATTCAATAGGTAAGGTTATCGATGGCGTGCAAGAGCACTCGTACGAGCTGACTATATACTGGGCGGTTGGGCGGTTACCCTGCCATAGGCCGCTATTACACCCACATACAACTCTATTATATTCATATATCCACGTTTGCAACCGTATCTACTCTTATACTCTTATACGAGGCTGTACACGGACGTACGCCCTTACACTGGAGCTATTCTCAAGTCTCAGGTCAATTCACCAACAATCCTATAATATAAACTAATATGGCTGGGAATTTCTAAATCAAACTAGCATCTATTAGACGATTTAAATGGTGGCTGCAGATATTTACTGTGATAGTACTATGGAAAGAACGATCACTTAGTCTATAACTGAAAATTGAATCGATAATATGAAAGATTATTCGTGTCTTATGGGCTGTTGACATGTGGAAGACGTGTTCGATGTGTTTTTGGATGCATTCTGTTTTTCTATGTACCTTCGTTTCGGCTGGTACTGATTTTTCAGGGGCTGAGATAGTTGTGAATGGTTCAGACATATATATTAGGTGTGGCTCTGTGCGGTTCTGCTGCAGTCCACAGACTAGATTACCTGGTAGTTGTACGATCGACCTGCATATCAACAGCTAGGAAATAGATCCAACCTTCTCACAACTCATTATAACTAGTATGTACTATGTCCCAAGTAACGAATGCATTGTATCTGATATGCAATCTGCTCAAATATCAACTGAACATTGTAGTTTCTACAATATGAAATGGGGTTAATGAAATAATCCAATATATATTTGCAAGCACGTGAACACCATCTTTAGACCTCTAATCAGTATGAAGGGTCATGAAAGTTAGATAAAGTATAGAATGCGGAGTAATAATATATCAGAAGATATACTGGAAATGCTGTTGGCTATATCTTGTAAGAGGTACCAGTAGAATCAAATAATATCACTGGTAAGACTTGATAGTTGTTGGATGTACTTCAGAATGAAGTTATGTCATCGAACTGAATATCTAGTATCGATTACCGAGTATCATTTCATATTGATTCTCTGTGTAATGCTGCTGGAAATAATCATATCTCAGTTAATCTTATCAGGAATGATATAGAGATTATCAGAAGGACTCTGTATTGTTTTGAATATTGAATATCATTGTGTTATGTAGTTGGTGATTGAAAGAATTAGAAAAGAGGCAAAACAATATCATCGGGATAAACCCTATTCTAATGCTCATTTTGGGCAAGGCATACATCGAGAAAAGAACCAAGTTGCGCTCCGGACACCGGAACGTTTAGCGCACATCAGACGCTTCAGACGAAACCTTTTGAGCCTCGTCGTAGAGTCACACTGCACGTGCGTATACACAATCCCTGGCGTTGCACTTGCACCCCCTGACGCAGCATTCCTTACTGTCGCAGCTATACAGTGCACATATTTCTTACTGTCGCAGCCATGCAGTGTGCTCACCTTTTGATCCACAACACTACTCATGTAACGCAGGAGTGCAATGTACACCGTAACATAACGCAATGTTCACTGCATGCGACATTTATACGATGCCCTAAATTGCATTCACATCTCGGGCCATGGATACAGTGCAGTGACGTTACTGTTGACAATATTTGATATTAAGCTCTAATACTATATACAGTTTCCCGTTCTACACGTCGCAGCCAGCATAAAGTACATCCTCTAAACTACTCTCTCCTCGTTCCAACCGCCATGCTACACGTCCCAGCCAGCTTGAAGCACATCCTCTGAACTATTCTCTCCGTCGCAGTCATCCACCAACTCCGACTCTACGTCCTCATCCTCATCCTCATCCTCATCCTCATCCTCCTCATTCTCGACATTATTATCATCCTCATCCTCCTCATTCTCGATCTTATCATCATCCAGCTGGAGACCACGATATCGCTGAGTACGACTGCTGGCACTGTGAATGTCAAAATGCTCGTTGTCGCTATCATGGTCGCCATCATCAATCACAACCTCAGCATCGCAAGATAAATCTTTAGCAGTGGGGATGCAAATCGCAGAAATTTCCGGAGTCTCAATGTCCGGCTCCATCATCAAGGCTTCCATCGCAGCCTTGTTTAATACCACTCGACGAGGCTTGGTAACGGGTGGCATGTTATTGGCTCCTTTCTCATGTAGAATGAGGTTGTTGAGAGCTGCCCTTATGGACTTAATTACCTTCTGTCTCAATGGAGATGGGAGATCGTTCCATATATTCATGAGATCAGTATAAGTCTCTGTGAAATAAATGTTAGATCAATTGCATTCATTGTGAAGGCCGTACAGGCATACTTACCGCCGTCATTATCTCAATTGAAGTAGTACTCCCACTCGGGTCTGTTGCGCCGGATTTCAAGTTCAAGGTCATCGATTGCAAGCTTTGTTGGAGGTAAACCTCCATTTCTTTGCCACTCTGTCAGTGCGTGATGCAATGCCGTACATGTTAACACAATTAGTACCAGGGGTGTCTGTTCCCGAATCCATTGATGGAAGTCCTCTGAATGCCTGCCGTGTTAGCGAATTCGTTGGAAGAAATGTATATACAGAAATCGTGGAATCTCCTCGGCAAGAAAGTAGCTAGCTCGTTCCTGGTGGTATTAGCGACGCTACAAGTTGCAGACAGCACTCGCCTCACATCAGGTTCGTTCGTACGATCGCATTGGCGTAGAATGAATGTACAATCTGAAAGAATCAGGTCAATTTGTATGCGGCGCTCATCATCTTCGAAATGGTGCAAGTTGTATAGTCTCCCTACACACTCACGGGCCTTCTTGATCATATGCGATCTGACTGCATTGCAACTGTTTTTGATCTGACATACGTTAGTCAGTGAGAATGCAATCCTGGGAGATACCTAACTATCTTGAGAGACTCCTTCTGACGTTCCTGGAAGCTAATATTAGCTCCTTCCTGCCTGCATGCCTTGGGCCAGGAATGCTCTACAGACTTCGTGTTGGATATGTTAGTCGGTATCTACCACTCTCGGAATTGTATAAGCTACCAGCAGAAACTCAGCTTCAGTTGGAAATGGTGTCTGGCTCAGCTGTTACCTTTCCATCTTGCGACGCATTGTCTCCAGTACAGCAGTAACTCGAAGGTCACCTGGTACAAGGAGACTTCGACTGCCATATCGTTTACTGCTGACCGACAACGGTGTGAACGATGACGGTGTCCTCGGCGGAGACGATGGGATGAGTTGTGAAGCCGATGATGATGGGTGTGGACTCCGGATGTGACTAAGGTTCGTCGCTGAACGAATAGCGACGTTGGAAATGATACTGGGTGCTGGCGACATCGAAATGGAGGCTTGATTCGGCGGGGGCAGAGACTGTTTCAGGGCTGGATTTGGTGCGGATACAATGGGTATAGATGCTGAGGAGACCTCAGTAATCGAACCTTCGTTACGTGAGGCTGTATCCTTCGTCCGTTTTCGCTTCTGCTTGTCAGCCTGCAAAGTGAGTTTAGTCTTATGACCGTTTGCTGTACCTGGCATTGGGGAGACAACTGCAGGTGTGGCCGGTGCTGCTTTTGGAATTGAAGATGCGGCCTTGTGCAGTGGCTTGGTTGTTCGGGTCATTTTCAGAAGGCAGGAATATCAGAAAGGGTGGAATGTCAGAAAGGGAGGAATGTCAGAAAGACAGGAATGTCAGAAATGTTACGGGGATACTTATGACCAAAATATTGTCATAAGTAAGGCCGTCTACTTTTCAGAAGTCGTAGGTATCCTGAAAGTCTTCTTCGTCGTGTAAGAACTCGGAGTATGATTCTTCCTCGTCCTCAGAAGGATTGGCGTAATAAGCTGAAGGAAGTTCACCGGTGTAAAACCAATGACAATATTCGAATGTGATATCGTAGTGCGAGATAAACCCTCGTGCGTACCAGAAATCGTGACGAGTGACTGCTCGTTCACAAAGGGCATGTGCGTAAAGAACAATAGAGTCAAGGTCTCGAAAATGTAAAGACATATATTCTTAAAGTAGAAAACTTAATAATATTTTAGATTCTTGTCCGCTGGTGTGTTCTGACTGTGGATTGCTGCTAGAGCTTGATGTTTTACTTTGCGGGTGCAAAGGCGGTTCTTTTATAGAGCGAGTTACTCGTCTACTCTCTATGATTTCAGTGTTTGTACTAAGATAGCCATGGCCTCTGATCGTTAGGCTGATTACTCGATCTCAGTAGGTTGCGCTTCTTTTCCGTTTGACGTTCGGCACTTTCTAAAGTGCGAGGCATCCCATAGGTTATCCTCATGCCGCCAGGTTTTGCCACGTAGCCCACTCTAAGCTCGTTTGCTTTTCTTCTGGTCTGTATGAAATGCAGAAAACAGGTTTCGTCAACGACCGCTGACACGTTCATCGAACCATCACTTCCTCTTAGATCTCTCGACTCAATGTTAAATCGGATAGTGGGTTGCAGGGGTATGTTTACCCTCATAGACTTATATTGGCGACCAGCCATTGCTATGCCACGTATCGTACTTCCATCTCGCTGGCTTTTTCTCCCATCTCAGGGCTGCAGCTTATGTCGGACCAGCTCAACCAAGAACTGCCATTACTCGGAAATGACGACCCACACACAAGCTCTCAATAGGTAGATTGAACTACCGGGGCGCAGTTAACATATGGAGTCCCTAGACTGTATAGTTATCCCCATAGTGAAGTTCCGCTTCTCGAGCTCTGACGTGTGCCTGTCGGAGAGTGTAGAGGCGTACCCCGCTCTAGCCGGCTGTCCCATATTGCTGATAAGGTAAAGTAATTCTGGTCGAAACGATCATGCATGGCTGACCTGTAAGTCCCCGCAATGGCGTGATCGTGCTTTCTCAACTCATGACGTCCCTAACTATCGGAGGCATAGGCGTATAATAGCATACCAACCTAAGTGTTCAGGTCTGATGAATCCGCCAGCTAAGTGTCGTGACTTTCGCTGTTCGATCGAGAAGGTGCACTGCCCTCGCGCGGGTTAATAATTCCACTTTGTCCGGGCTCGGTATTGGATATGCGTAGCTTCGTCGCTCAGAGGATAGGATAGCTGCAGGTGTGACGTTGACCATCCATAGTGACAGGTGACCAACCGCAGATTGCCATGGATATCCTCCGTACCTCGTGCACCTGCTAAGGGACAACCCCTAACAGTATCTCCCTCTCTAGCTCTGGTGACCTCAACAGAATCTCCTTCGTAAAAAGTGTTCAAACAATAGATACCACTCAGACAGCGTGTATCATATAACTTCGGGTATAAAACATAAAAATTCTTTAAATATAATAATGACCTCTGCATAACTCAGCGTGGTTTGAGTTTAACAAATAAAATTCATAATTTCCTTCTCTTTCGTACCAAAGGTTTCTTCCCTTGAGATTTCCACCGAGAGTCCTTCTCCATTGCTGGATTCTTGGTGTAGTATTCGGTGATGAGTTCGGGTGCGATGTTGTTAAGATGTTCCCATGATTCCCAGGTGTTTTCGTCGTTAGAATAGCCCGACCATTTAACGAGGAAGACATGCTTTCGGTGATCGTTGTCCGTTGGTCCGCTGGTGACAATTGACTCAGGTGTCCAGCCGCCATCGTCAGTCTCGATTGGAGGTACCTCCCTCTCTAAGGGATTACCTCGATACGGTTCGAGCAAAGCGACATTGAAGGCTGGGTTGATTTTCCATGTAGTGGGAAGTTCGAGTCGACACCATCGTTTATTACCTCCGACCTTGATGATCCTGAATGGCCCGTACATCTTATCATCGAGTTTTCGGCACTGTCGTTTCGTCCGAATGTTACTTCCGTTAAGCATAACTAAATCTCCAACTATGTACTGAGGAGCTGGACGTCGTTTGCGATCGTAGTATTGACCCATCTTTTGTTTAGTTTCTTCGAGCTGTTGTTCTAGACGGCGATAAACTTCGACCATGTAATGTGCGTACAGTTCTGAACCAGGGTTGCGAAACTGAACCTCCGTTGGCCAATTCGTACGTGCCTCATACCCGTAATTGGCGTAGAAGGGTGTAATCTTCGTGGATGCATGTTTTGAATTGTTGTATGCGTACTCGGCCATAGGTAACATTTCACTCCAGTTAGACTGCTCGTAGTTGCAATACGTATGCAAGTAATGTTCAATGGTCTGATTGATTCGTTCGGTTTGTCCGTCCGTCTGTGGGTGAAAAGCTGTATACATTGATCGTTTCATGCCGAGGAACTGGTATAAATCTGCGAGAAAATGACCGGTAAACACTGCGTCGCGGTCCGACACTATGTCAAGTGTCATGCCGTGATATTTCCAGACGTTGTTGAGGAATAATCTTGCGACTGTGCACGATTCCCGTTTATCTGTTGGAATGAAGTGCGCCATCTTGGTGAACCTGTCTTCTACTACCATGATGTTTTTATTTCTGTTGGACTCCGGTAAATCGGTGATGAAGTCGACCGATATATAAGTCCATGGTGAGGATGGTAGTTCAAGTGGGTGTAGTAGCCCATGCTTCGCGTGTCGAGGTGTTTTTGTCCGTTGACATGAGTCGCACTTGTTGCAGTATTCTCGTACGTCGTCCTCGAGTTTAGGCAAGTAAACATTCCTCGTAATAAGTTCCAAAGTGCGTTCGCGACCGAAGTGTCCGGCGATGAGTGAGTCTTGTTCCTGGTGGAGTACCTCCTTCCGAAATCCGTCTGGTACATATAACCTTCCTTTCCAACACAACATCCCTTCTTCATCTATTCCAAACCTTCTGTCAACATTCTGATCCTTCTCCTGAACCTTCCGTAATATCTCTTGATATTCCTCATCCTGACCAATTTCCTTTTTAAACTTTCCCTTCACTATTTCCGTCAACTGACTGACCGTGAATCCTGCCAAACTAATTTCTTCCCAATCCTCATTGTCCAGATCCATCGCTCCGACTTCCAACCAATGATCTGGTCATAACAAGGTTGCTGAAGTTGTACCCCCCTCTTTTAGGGCGAACTCTGGGCGCCTTGATAACGCATCGGCTTTTCCGTTAGCTGCTCCTTTTCGATAAAAAATCTTAAAATTGTATTCTTGCAATACTTCTGCCCATCGTGCTTGTCTTCGATTGAGCTGTTGTGTTTCTTTGAAGTATTGGAGGTTCATATGATCGGAAAAGACTGTTGTTGTATGTGTTGCTCCTTGGAGATAACATCTCCATGTTTTGAATGCGTATACGATAGCGAGCATTTCTTTATCGTATATTTCGTAATTTAGTTCGGCGGGTGAAAATTTCTTCGAAATGAAGGCGACCGGATGTATTTTGCCGTCATCAAACTTTTGTGACATGACTGCTCCCATAGCAAAGTCCGATGCATCCGTTTCAACCATAGCTGGTCTATCGTCGTCGTAATGTCGAAGTATTGGTGTATTTTCTGCCGCAAATAAGATGCAAATCTTATAATATGCTGCCTTGGCTGCATCTCCGAACTGGAAGTTCTTTCCGTCGCCCTTAAGAGTATCTGTAATAGGTGCGACGATACCGGCGAATCCCTTGATGAATCGTCGATAAAAATTCCATAAGCCCATAATAACCTGTACTTCTTTTTGGTTATTAGGCATTGGCCATTTCGTTATGGCTTCGCTCCGACTTGGTGCCATCTTAAGTCCTTCGCCGCTGACAAGGAATCCGAGGAATTCGACCTCTTGTTTATCGAATTCGCACTTGTCGATTTCTACCACGAGGTTGTTGTCCTGTAAGACCTGAAGTATCTTGCCTACATATTCGTGGTGTTCCTCCCATGTTCCCTTGGTGGCGATAAGGACATCGTCGATATAGAAAACCGTAATGTCGCTAAGTCCTCCTAAGAATGGTTGGAGGATGCCGTTCATCCAACGCTGAAAAGTGGCTGGTGCGTTGGTGAGACCGAATGGCATAACTGTATATTCATATGATCCGAATTTTGTTCTGAAGGCCGTTTTCCATTCATGTCCTTTGGCCATTCGAATTAAATGATATCCCGATTTCATATCCAACTTCGTAATCCAGGTTGCTCCTTTCATCCTGCTTTGCAATTCATCCATTAACGGTAGAGCCGTCTTGTCTTTGATTGTCAAATCGTTAAGTCTTCGATAATCGACACAAAGACGCAGGCCTCGTCCATTCAGTTTGGGCACAAAAAGGATTGGTGATCCGGCTTGTCCCATGGACGGTTTTATTTTTCCTTCTCTTACCATCTTATCGATGTATTCCTTAAGTAATCGTTCTTCCTCGCGCGAAAGTTGGTATCTTGGTCCGACTTTAACCTGATCGTCGGGTACTTTTAGGTTAATCTGATGATCATGTGGACCGTGAGAGGGTAGCTTTTCAGCTTCGTGAGGGTCGAACAGTAACATCCACTTATGGTACTGTTGAGGGAGTTTTTCTGCCAATATGCTTGTTGATGCGAAACATAAAGCACCGATATTAATAGCGTCGGTCCGGGTAGCTATACGATCGTCGTACGTAATCTCCCAGTTTGTGTGAAGATGTCCGTAATTGTAGCATTTCTGTTCACATTCGGTAAAATGCAAACATCCGTATGTTGCCCCCTGCGCCTTATGTTGTTTCAAATACCAAGCAGCTATAAGAACATCGTAGTCAGTATGCATCGGCACGATCTCGAACGTCTCGAGTGTGCGATGGTTACCAAAAGCCAAACCTAACGGTACTGTATACAAGGCAGGAAGTTGTGTTGACTTACCGCTAAAATCCTTTGCTTTCATTCCTTTTGCCCGTCTGACTACCGGAATCTTAAATACCTTGGCACACTGAGGTGACATGGTAAAAGATGTCGATCCCAAATCCAGCATGGCTCGGACCGAAAACTGCTGTATCTTTCCTCCACTGTCCGTGTGGTCCACAAAGAACCGGTATACGGGTCGTTCTCCGATTCTGGTTTTGGGGATCTTGTGTACGTGTTTTGTTTCGTAGTAGACGAAATCGTCTGAGGTGTTTTGGCGTTTGGTTGAGGGTTCCTCTTCTGAGGGTGAGTGTTTTCGTTTGGTAGCCATCCTTTCGACAATGGCTCGACAACAACGGGTCGTTGAGGGTAGTGTCATTCTACCACTCGTAGTTGGGTTCTTCGTTTAGTAGTTCTTCAAATGTGGGAACAATGTCTTCTGGGTAATGTTCCTCTACATCGTAAACTGTTGATAAAGCACCAGGTGCTTTTCCGACCGTGGTACGTGTGTCTCTGCAGTCGTGTTCGCAGCAACAAAAAGTCCAATCCTCACACTCAACGTGCATTCCCTTGTATTTGGTCCAGAAGTCTCCGAAGACGGGGTCGTCAATGGCTAAGCCACCTCCGTTTTTAGCTGCTTCTGTCCAGTATAGATTCCAAGGCTTTGGTGAATCAGGTTGGTCTCAGAACCAGGATTCGAGTGGTTCTTCTGGTTCCTTAAGTATTGCGTCGATGCTTGCGAATGCATTGAGAGGTTCAGGTTCGAAGAGGGTACAGGGTGTGCCTGCTAGATCGAAGAAGTTGATGCGCCCGTGGTTGTTTGTATCGTATGGTGTCATTGTTGTATTGTAGTTGTTTTGTTGCGTCACTACTGACCAGCAGTTTCATCCCTACCGGAATCCTCAGGGTGACGACCGGAATTCCTATTAGTAACAACCAAAAACTAAAGGCTTTCTCCCGCCTATCTCTATATCCTTCATTCCATTTCAATACTTACCATTAATCTGAGCTATCCTGATGCTCCCACCAATTATCTGCCATATCTGAATCTTCTTCTTCACTATCTACGGATTCCGAACCGGATGGTTTTTCTCCGTCTGAAGTTTCCTCAACCTCCTCTGGTTCTCCAACCATATAATCGTCATCTTCATCATCCAACTGGTCGTATGCCCCGACCTTCGTCTTTTGGTATGCTTTCGGGTGGCCGTAATCGGCAGTTCCTTTTGACAATTTGATGTCCCGAATGCATTTCATGGTGTTATGGTTGCCTTTTCTGTCAGCGGGCCATGCATAGCGCTGACATTCCTTTGCTGCTCGTCGTCGAGCCTGCTCCGAGTTTTCGATTCCATCCGTCAGTTGTTTGAAGGTCTTACCTTCAGCGTTTACAAATGGGTTGGGTTTAGACGAACCTCTGTTGTCCCTCGACCGTTGCTGAGTGCCTCGTTGTTCAAAACGTTGACGCTGATGTTGGAATCCGGAGCCAAGACCCCTGGGTTTCTGAATCTTGCCCCTATCCTTGTTGACCCGTCCAGAAGATGTTTCAGATATCCTTGATTTCCCCATAAATCCAAAATTCTTCTCGTTTGCCTTCCAGACTTCAACATTTTTGCCGGCATTGATGATAATTTATCGAAGTTCTTCATCTGTCTTATCAGCCGGATTGATAAGAGTAAGATGCTTAAAGATTTCGGAGGGTAGCCTGCTCATTAGCATGGTCCGATATGCTACTCCAAAAACCTTTGCTTTTGCGTTCAGGGTATCGAACTCCGTGATCATATCCTGAACGTTTCCTCCGTATCTGAGTTCGGTGAGTGCTTTGTATGCCGTTTGTTGTTGGTGTTTGTTGTGGAAACGGGCGTTGATTGCAGCCCGGTATACTGACCAACTGCGAGGGTATTTTCCGGCATGTGCCTCCGATTCCCATTGCATGTGCCAAGCCAATGCATGGTCCTCCAGTCGTCCACGTACGTACTGAATCTTGAGACCGGGGCCGGTAAACAAATGTGGTTGCTCCGCGACGAATGCCTCCATACTCATCCACCACACGTCAAAATCCTCCGAAGCTCTACCCTTAAACTTTGCTGGATCTGAAAGCTTCAGCCGCGTTTCTCGGCGTTCCTTTGGCTGCTGAGTTTCTGTTCTGTGACGGCGCCTATCGCTACCGTTCCTTGAGCGGTGAGACCCTGAATGGTGTGACCCCGGTGGAGGTGGATCTCCTCCAGCTCCGCCCGCAGGTGGTGGTGGATTGGACGGTCCCGGCTGAACTTCCTCTGCCTGAGGAGCTTCTTCTAATCCAACATCTGTTCCGGATCCTACTCTTAGGCCAACGACCTGTGCCACATCCGAGTCCGTAATAGGCGAAACACTCCTGCCTCGTTCCCCTGCCGGCTCCTGCCACCATTGGATCTGAACTCGTCTATCCGGGTGTACTGGCATTGACTCCGAGACTTTAGCTCTCTCAAAAGCCGAAGTAAGTCCAGTATGTTCTTTCTGAAGCTTGACAACCCTTGCTTCCAGAATCTGATGGTCCATCCACGATGGTACTTCCTCCGCAAACCTTTTTTCCTATATTGCCGTCCTTTCCTGTTGCGCTTTTACCGCTACGTTCCATGCCAACATCTTAACCTGGAGTGTCTTTATCTGGTTCTCGCACTCCGTAATCCTATTCCGTAGACTTTCAAATTCCTCCGATGCTTCCTTAACCACGTAATCATTCTGACATTGAAGCACTGCCAGTCCCGTCCTCATCTCGCTCAACACTGCGTTGAGAACCTGAATCTGTTCCTCGTGCCCCACGATGGCCTGTTGTTCGAGGGCTTTGTCGGTTGCCACTTGCCGACTGAAGAGCTGACAACCTAGTCGAACGTCGTCAAATTCCGCCTCGATGGCTTCTTTCTCGCTGTTGCAGGCGCTGACTAGTCGTTGAAACTCCTGATCCAGATGACTGACCTGGGCCTGCACGCTGTCGATCATCTCCGTGTCTTCGTCCTTCTTGGAGTCGAGATATTGCCTCCTCGAGGCCTCGTATTGCTCTTGTAGTTTCCTGACCCATTCTGGTAAGGGTCTGGAGGGCTGTTTGGATTTCACGACTCCAGATAACGCTGGTGCCAACTGGCTCGCTCCGGAGAGAAGTCGGCGTCTGTTGCTGGCCATTGTGAAGCTGTCGAGAGGGGAATGTAAAAGGACCGGTAACCAGTTGTCCTTGTGGGAGTGGTACCTGCCGTGGTACTTGTTCTTGTTGCGATCTATTCCTCAGCCGTGTATAAAAGTCGCATGTAACACAGGTTCCGCTGCAACCTCCCTGACAATGTTCTGCGCAAAATCCTTGTCGAGTATTTCCTTCTGGATTGTTGAGATATCGGATTGCGCAGCAGGCTGGGGTATCGCAAACTGTGCAATTTGTAGTCATAAATACTTTTGGACGTGTCCAAAATATTATACTGTTACGGGGATACTTATGACCAAAATATTGTCGTAAGTAAGGCCGCCTACTTTTCAGAAGTCGTAGGTATCCTGAAAGTCTTCTTCGTCGTGTAAGAACTAGGAGTATGATTCTTCCTCGTCCTCAGAAGGATTGGCGTAATAAGCTGAAGGAAGTTCACCGGTCTAAAACCAATGACAATATTCGAATGCGATATCGTAGTGCGAGATAAACCCTCGTGCGTACCAGAAATCGTGACGAGTGACTGCTCGTTCACAAAGGGCGTGTGCGTAAAGAACAATAGAGTCAAGGTCTCGAAAATGTAAAGACATATATTCTTAAAGTACAAAACTTAATAATATTTTAGATTCTTGTCCGCTGGTGTGTTCTGACTGTGGATTGCTGCTAGAGCTTCATGTTTTACTTTGCGGGTGCAAAGGCGGTTCTTTTATAGAGCGAGTTACTCGTCTACTCTCTATGATTTCAGTGTTTGTACTAAGATAGCCATTGCCTCTGATCGTTAGGCTGATTACTCGATCTCAGTAGGTTGCGCTTCTTCTCCGTTTGACGTTCGGTACTTTCTAAAGTACGAGGCATCACATAGGTTATCCTCATGCCGCCAGGTTTTGCCACGTAGCCCACTCTAAGCTCGTTTGCTTTTCTTCTGGTCTGTATGCAAACGCAGAAAACAGGTTTCGGCAACGACCGCTGACACGTTCATCGAACCATCACTTCCTCTTAGATCTCTCGACTCAATGTTAAATCGGATAGTGGATTGCAGGGGTATGTTTACCCTCATAGACTTATATTGGCGACCAGCCATTGCTATGCCACGTATCGTACTTCCATCTCGCTGGCTTTTACTCCCATCTCAGGGCTGCAGCTTATGTCGGACCCGCTTAACCAAGAACTGCCGTTACTCGGAAATGACGACCCACACACAAGCTCTCAATAGGTAGATTGAACTACCGGGGCGCAGTTAACATATGGAGTCCCTAGACTGTATAGTTATCCCCATAGTGAAGTCCCGCTTCTCGAGCTCTGACGCGTGCCTGCCGGAGAGTGTAGAGGCGTACCCCGCTCTAGCCGGCCGTCCCATATTGCTGATAAGGTAAAGTAATTCTGGTCGAAACGATCATGCACGGCTGACCCGTAAGTCCCCGCAATGGCGTGATCGTGCTTCATCAACTCATGACGTCCCTAACTATCGGAGGCATAGGCGTATAATAGCATACCAACCTAAGTGTTCGGGTCTGATGAATCCGCCAGCTAAGGGTCGTGACTTTCGCTGTTCGATCGAGAAGATGCACTGCCCTCGCACGGGTTAATCATTCCGCTTTGTCTGGGCTCGGTATTGGATATGCGTAGCTTCGTCGCTCAGAGGATAGGATAGCTGCGGGTGTGATGTTGACCATTCATAGTGACAGGTGGCCAACCGCAGATTGGCATGGATATCCTCCGTACCTCGTGCACCTGCTAAGGGACAACCCCTAACAAGAAAGGCAGAAAAAGAGTGCAGACAAAGGGCAATGTAGTGTGGAAAAGGACTGACATGTCGCTGAGCATTGCACCTGAAAAGTTTTCACATAAAGGGGCAGATTCACACGATTTCGTATTAGCTTGTCACGAAAGTGTCGCGTACGATTAGTCAATAAAATACCACTAATGCCAAGAAAACTCAAACGAGACTAAAAACAACTCTGTAAAATGCAAAAACGACTCCACCCGATCCAAAGAGGAAATGCACAAACCAAATCTAACCCAACCCCCAAACACGAACCTAACCACCAAAGTCGAACTTGAACCTACGTGCGTCAGTATGGTAGTCATTTGCAGCACTGTTGGACGTACCGAAAACCATCACTCAAATTGCTGACCCATCCATGGTGCAATCAAACGCGACGCCTTGAGCTGTATGAAGCTCATACTGGTATTGACATCTTGGTGCGTGCCAATTGCCACCGACTCCGACGACTCATCAACACCCACAGATACCGACGAAATGTCACACATTGTCTCTTCCTCCACCAAAATCTCTGCCATTTGCGATCTCGTCTGCCGCTGTTGCTGCAACTCCACCACCGCTCGGGATATCGACTCAACAATTTGTGCTGTCTCCGCCATTCGTACAACTCTGGGACTAATTGAGTCCTCCAGCACAAACGATGACACATCCTGGAGAGAGGAACACTCGACGTGGTGAGTAGCAGTCACCTCCGGTTGTGTCATTGCCGTGTCGTTTATTGCCGAGTCGTTTATTGCAACGAACCTGGGAGCAGATGTCGGGCTCTCGGCAGGTTCGGAGGCACCAGGTGTTCCTGGGAGAGATGATCGTAGTGGTGGTGGTGGAGTAGCTCTTGCAATCCTTAGAGGTGCAACTGCAGTTGCCTTCAGAACAGCCACAACGATGAAAGGGTTGTAAGCTGTAACGGAAAAGAAGGTGGCCACAGAGTCGTTGCTGTTGAGTCGAGCTGCATTCCATGGCTACAGAGCGATTTCGCCGGGCATGACTAGACACCCAAGAACACAACTGACATCTCTTGCAGGACATAGGCAACTCACAGTACGGTGTACGGCCTTTGCGGTGAGCATCCCGACTCGTGAGAGATGCCATCTATTCGAGCTATAGGAACGAATATGTCGTCCCAACGGTCGTAGCTTTCGGGGCCGTAGCTTTCAGGGTCGACAATGCAAACCCTGAAGGGGTATATAGGCGTTGGACTCGTAGGGTGGGCATTGGTGGAGATGTCATCAAGTTTCCGTTTCTTCTGGAGGGCAGAAGCAATGATTGTCGGTGGCGTTGCACGTTTGTGGGAGGGTGGCTGCAGCTTCGGAGTCCCGGGATACCAGGTGTCTTTCTTGGCATCGTCTTTGCCACACTTGGAGTTGTCGCAGTTGTCGCAGATGTCGCAGTTGTCAGAGTCAGGGTCGGTATCGGTGTCGGTAGGTAAAGGTGGGTTTTCTTGGTGATATCGGTTCATCTGCACCCGAGTTTTATCGAAACAGTCTCGGAGAAATGCCTGGAACCCACTCCACCATTCCATGTATCATGGTTGAGTCGATGCCCGATGCTTCCACATGCCCTGAAATTGTGCAAAGTGCCTTGTAGTGACTGGGTCCAAAAAAAGGATATCATACATCAAGTCCATCGCGCCATCATCCTTGACACCGTGAATGGCATACATCCGAATAAGGCCCCGAATGTGCTCGGCCATGAACTGCTTAGCAACACCATCAAGGTGGAGTGTGTCCTTAATTGCATCGGTTTTGGAGGGGGTGGATGGGATCTTTTTGGGTGGCATTGCAACGTTTGGGGCTGTATATAAGGTGTATGAGGGTCGGTCAGGGTTGGTCAGGGTTAGGGTTAATGTGTCTGAAAATGATGATGAAAGTGGTAAATAGGTAAAGATGGAGTAGATAGAGATGATGGAGAAGAATCGAAATGGAGAGAGCGTACAGGAGTAAATATACAGTGCAGAATGGGCCATCAAGGTGGTTGGAATTGTGTGGAGCGCCTCGCAGAAGTATTGAAACCGTTGGTCATATCAAACATCATACTTGAAAAGGAGCTTTCCTCTGTGTGAGCCGTTGGCGGCACTTCCCTTCCTGCCTGAAAGATACATCTCTTGTTTTATACGACTCTGAGAGTTATTTGAACCACTTTTTGAACGTGAGATACACTCGTCATGCGAATCCTAGATCCAAGCGTCGAAGTCTGTCAGTTTGGGTTCCTATCATATGCCAGTGACATCAAGTTCCAACATCATGATGTAGTGTGGTGTCACAAACAGTCGGAACCTGCCATATGATGTTCGAGAAGTGTCACTGGCATCTCTGGCAGTACATAGACCTCTCCAGGCACCACCAATAGATACTGTGCGGTGGTATCATGAACTCTGAACTTGTGTCTCGGCATACGAAACGAGTGATATCACATGTTGTCGTCCGCGTTTCGTATCATCCGCCAGGCCAAACTTTAAAAAAGCAAGCAAACAAGCAAGTTCATGGACTTGCTTGTATTTGCCTAGCCATTAGGGTCATATTAGGCTCTGGGCGTGGCTACATCGTGACAAACTCTGTCTGCAAGATATTCCAGGGTCTTAGCATTTTATATACGGCTCTGGGAGTTTTGTACGCCATGCGGCTCCATTACCCCTGCTTGGCAACACTCATAACATTCTACCAACAGCATACACAGCCCTCAGCATTGTCTACACCACACACACCATGCCTCCCATACGAACTCCGAATCGTTTCTGCCCTGTTTGCTTGAAACCTTACAAGTCTGACCTGTGGCTCTACAAATATATCGACAGCGACCATCCTCGATATTGTGCCCAACTTCTTGAGGCAAAGACAGACTCCAAGCCCCCTGAATGCATTCGAAAAAACTCTCAGCGTTGTGTCAACGATTCGCACAGTGGTTTTCATGTCAACCATGACCACGTTGACGATCCTGATGCGTTTCCTCCGTTGCACACGTCACCTTCTCCAGAACCATCAGAATGTGACTCAAAAAGCTTCTCATATCCCGATGCTGGAGCCCCTGTCGCATACGTTCCGACCGACGACAAGCACAAAGCCGAACAATCCTTGGACAACCCCTTCCATCCATTCGACAGTGAGGAGGAGTACAATTTTGCACAGCTGGTCACATTGAAATGTCTTCCTGCCAACGTCATCGATGACTTCCTGAAGGGCAACTGCGGCCTTAAAGAGTCTGTACGTGATTCTCTGAAATTGAATTACAACCTCCACCAGAAAATGGACGCGATGGAGAACGGACTTGGCCATGACTCCTGGAAGAAAGCTATGTTGCAGATGGTATGGAATGAGCAGCATCCAGATGGAATTGAGTTTTGGCACCGTCACCTTATAGAGTATGCGAAATGGCTACTCCGACAGCCAGCATACGAGGAACATCTAACATGCACACCAATACGTTGCTTCAATGATGCTGGGCACCGTGTTTACAACGAGATGCATACTGGAGACTGGTGGTGGGACAAGCACGTAAGCTTCCTTCTTAGTATACCCTTTACAATGCTCTATACCCTGTACAATGCTCCATACCGTTTACAATGCTCTATACCCTTTACAATGCTCTATACCCTTTACAATGCTCTATACCCTTTACAATGCTCACAATTGTGTAGACAACACTACCCGTCGGTGATACGCTAGTGCCAATGATATTCATGTCTGATGGCACCCACCTCACGAACTTCTCTGGTGACAAGAAGGCATGGCCGATATATATGACGATCGGCAACCTATCCGCAGCTGCACGGACGAAGCATACAATACACAGCGTGTTGTTGGTCGCCCTTTTGTCCATTCCCATGAAGATGCATGATGTCCCCCTCAAAAGAAGAAATGCTCAGAGGGAGTATAACCGAATGGTCACTCAGAACGTGCTGTAGCATGTGTTGCAACCCCTACTCAATTCCGACTCGCTCAATTCCGACTCGGAGACCCGAACCTTCTATGCCCACTGTGCCGATGGCAACATCAGGTATTGTTATTCGACACTGGCTGCATGGATAGCCGATTACCCGGAGCACCGTGATCTTCACAACATCAAGAATAGTGTATGCTACTGGTGCGAATGTCTATTGCAGGAAATGGGTAATCTACACCGCCGCTGACATGAGCGACACAACCCCCGAGATCATAATATCTATCGTATACTGTCAGATTCAAATTCACCCTCATACATCGCCGATCTCAAACGCCACGATGTCAATCCAGGTTGCAACATCTTATGGTATCTCGATTGCGTTACAAGCGATCTTCCCAAGCCTGATCTACTCCACACGATGCAAATTGAGATGTTGAAGCACCTCCTGACATGGCTTCACGAATTTCTCAAGTAGCATAAGTGGCTTGACAAGTTCAATGATATTTGGCTCTCGGTGCCTGCATACCTTGATATGACGAAGCCCAGATGTGCATATGAGGAGGTTTCGCGTTGGAACAGAGGAGAAATCAAGACGATGACACAATTCCTTGTGGGTGTCATACGCAATGCTCTGCGGGACCCTAGCCCCTCTCAGCGCAGTGTTTTTGATCGTGCAGTTGAGTGCTCTCGCTCTCTTATTGAGTTCTATTTCTATTGCCTGTATGACTCTCACAATGACGAAACGCTAGACCTCATGGACAATGCTCTACATCGCTTTCACGATTCGAAGGATATGTTTCAACAATTCAGGGCTGGGAAACGACTTGCAGCAGAGGCCAAACAGAGATGTACGGAATTGTGTGCCAAGCGGAATGCCGAGTTGGAGAAAAACAAGGTGAAAATCGACAGCGCATTCGCGACACCTGAAAACGTATTATCGATGCAGAAATGGCCGAATACATTGACGAGGGTAGCGATTTCAACTTTCCTAAGATATATCTCATGCTGCACATCCGCGAGCAGATACAACGGTACGGTTCGCTTAAACAGTGGTCGACAGATATCAGAGAAAGTTCTCACCGGAAGCAGATTAAGGACGGGTTTAATGCCTCCAACATGACGGGTGATTACTATACTCAGATAATCAACTACTACCTTCGGAGTGATGCATTCGCAGTCAGAAAGGCCAACCGTGATGCATGGAACCGTAAACGAGCTGCTCTACAGACGACGACAGAAGTGACCACGGAAGTGACAACAGAAGTTACGGTGGAAGTTACAGCTGAAGTTACGGTGGAAGTAAACACTACGAGTAGATGTCGTTTATTGTGGTTCATATCTCCGCAGCAGTACAAAGGAAAAGAGAAAGTCAAGGACTTTCAAGGCCTCTTGAGAACAATCAGTGACGACATCCTCCGAAATGGTCTATACGATGCCACCCGTCATTTCTTACACGCCAATCAGGTAAATATCAATTCGGATGATCTCTTAAGCAGTGCTGCCGCAATTTATCATGGATTGGAGGTAGAATCACGCCACATACATGACGAGCGCATCGTTCAGAAGCTCAGATGTACTGGAGATAAACGATGTTATTCTGGGGCTGCCCGCCATGACTGGATATGGGTTCAAACTTCGCAACGTAAGGAGGGGCAGGAGCTGTCTCACAAGGCACTGCAGGGACGCGTACTGAACCGTATGCTTTGTCTATTCAAGCTGCGAGTCGTCCATCCGCGCGGCACAAATACCTTTTCGCTAGCTTACGTTGAAGTGATGAATCCTGCCAACGGTGGAATGCCGGAAAGTGCATCGCAGCTAGTCAGGGTAGTGAAACCATCTTCCGGAGGTGCATATGCAGTTATTAGTGCAGGAAATATTGTGGGTGCGGCTCACTTAATTCCAGAGGAGCCCATTTCGTTGAAGTCGGAGAATAAAGGATGGATAGTCAATTGTCATATAGACCTAGCGACTTGGAACGATGTTTATTATATGCTGGAGGACGAGTTAAATACAGTGGTGAAGAGGGTATAAACGGTGTTGAGAACTGTAAATAGACCTCATAAACATTACTTTGCCACCCAGAACCAAGCACCGATAGGCAGACCTTCAAGTTGCTTGCATCCAGCCAAGACATGCACGCAAGCAAAGTTATGGGGTAATATGCTGTGCATAGCATCGTCATTACAATGCCCAGAGCAGTGTTGCCACCGAGCACCAAGTACCATGCAATTGCACCAACCAGACGAAGAACACGGTATATCCAGCGTTCCAAGGTGCTGCGCAGAGTGATATGCGACCGTGTGAATACATAGCACCAGGGGTCGTTTTCGCAGTGCCTCACATCGTATCGTCGCGGACGTACATGTTACCCTGCCTTCCGACGTTCCAGGTGTTCCTGGCACACCACCGACGTCCGGGCGTGACTAATACGCCTGGGCGCAGGGATCTTTTCCCAATGATGTTCTTGTCTCTACTTTGAAAAGTTAAAATTATCATATTTGTGCAGTATAGTATTGTATTAATAAAGTAGAATGATTAAGGAATAGCTCATGATAGGATATTCGGTAGTAATAGAGTGTTGATATGTACCATCAATGGAAATCAAGAAGAGTGGATAGAAAATGTTGCTTGGCCATGCAATGTTAAAATAGCAATCAGAATTAAGCTTATACATACTGACTCGAATTACTGAAACAATTATATCAATGTTTATTTTAGATTGGTATTATAGAGTGTATATTAGTATTACACCTCTCAGATTATATATGATCAGGTGCCTTATATGGGGTATCACCTACGATCACTCGACCTCTATATAACTCAAAATGGATTGTCTTGGTCTGGAGACCAAGGAATCAATAATATACGATAGGTTTAGACTACAGAAGTCCAAAGTACTTAAATCAGTAGGAGGTCATTATATCCAACTAAGAGGGCTCAGCGGAATAGTACAGAAGGTTATGCAGAGAGTAGAGTAGGGATTATCAAAGGATAGATATTGGTGCAAAGGGCAATTAGATAGAGAAGCTCATGAGAAAAGTATAGAGAGAAGTAATTGTTAGAGCAAGTAGAAAGAGGTAGAAAGACCTCTGGAATGTTCAAGGGTAGAAGGACAAACTTCTTGACAAGCAGGACGACCCTTAACAATATACGATTGGAAAGCAGAACATTGTTGTCTTGAATCTTTATCTTTAGTGACTGTCACATTCTGAGTACATCTTCACAACTCCCCTCCTAACTAAGTCCTGAAAGTCATAAGGATATTACTTGTACTGGTAAGATTGGGGTGATACACCTGGTGATACACTTGGTCTTGGTACTGTGTTATTCTAGTGTTGAAATAGATAAACCAATTGCATTGTTTATTTAAATAATAACAATTCTTTATATCATATTCGAACAAGTCAATCAATGATGGAACCTTTAGATATACTCAATAACTGTTTTGATGTATGATGTTATTATCAGTATTAACTAATTATGTGTAACCATAATGAGTTCAAAGGTGAGTATTACCTAATCTTATGCTATAAAGTAAGGTGTGAGTATTGCTGTCCACCTCAGCTGATTGACAGATGCAGCAGCAGCAAATGCTTAGTGCTTTATAATCAGATCATACATCTCATGAGAGAACTACTGTTGTATTCATTTTAGGATCCAGCTAATTGAAGTCTTATTGTATTGTCAGTCCATATCCAATTCAGTCATTCTTAGATGTTGGCAATGACACTATAGTGTAGATAAGCTCCAGGAGCTGGAACTCAGTTCTCATATTTTGAATTTGTATTTTATAATTTCCTCATTTGTGTATCTGCTATTTATTTTCCCAAGATTTTTGATTCACTCAATCATAGCATATCTGACACTAGAACATTATCAGACTACACCATTTACCTGGAATGTGATATATATGAGTGAATTGTTTAGACATCTCAGTGTGTCTCAACATACATGAATACCTGCTAATACAATTGGTAACCAACTGACGACATACGTTCTAGATAACATTTCACCAAATTTGTTTGATCATCTACGAAATACAAGTCACAGCCAATATTTGTTACCTATGTATACTGAATATAGACTATGTTGCATATGTTTAATCTACCAAGAGATACATCAGATTCACCTTTAACAGATGTATAGACTCAGTAAGATAATATCTATTAGGAGATAAATGAACTAGGAGAGAAGCTCTTAGGATTCTCTGATATAGCTGTCAGTCAGTTTATATGGATTGCAACTGTCATACCTTGCCTGATAGTTTAAAATTAGGTAAACACCATATTTGTATCTACTTCTGAAGAAGTACTGTACATGTCTGTGGTGGTTTGTTGATTTCTGTTGAGATGAGTATTGCTTCATATGGAATAGTATATGTAGTATTGGGAACAAAGTGAATCATTTTGTAATGGTTGGAACTAAGCTGCAGTTTGAGACGGATTCGATCTTAGGTTTAAACAATTTCCGAGATTCAACTCAAACTTCTAACCGAATCCCACAACTGCGAACGCAAAAGAGTAAGTGAGTTCTTCTCTGATCGACTTGATTCTTAGGTCATCTTGTAGTGCATGACGTTAGCTACAAGAAATATTAGACATTGAGCCGATCGGACAAGAACTTTCATACAAATTATTGTTCACAGTTGCAGTCTGAAATGGTGAGGTTTGAGGTGAATAGCTTGCCAACGATCGGTATCGCTCGAACCGAACTGGTTTTATTTATTTATTTATTTATTCATCATACAGCATGCAGCCCGCAGGCTATGGCCGGTGAAGTACAAACAAATAACCATGAACAAGCATAACAAATGAAACCGAACAAAGGAAAAACGAAAAACCCCTGGCTAGGTAGCACCGCTCCGCAGCCTCCTGTCACCCCTGCTCTAGTTATAAAGAAATATTCAAAAACAATCATAGTGGTCTGTAACACACTTAGTACAATAGTGAGAAATTTGTCAGTTTCGTTCAATCTGGTCCTGCATATCATGCGG